>JAPYZS010000684.1:0-71802 GCA_030522925.1 Trissolcus japonicus | reverse complement strand
AACTTAACTCAGGACATGCCACGGAGTTTACATTTTCGTTCAGTTTCGTAGTATAAATGTTACATATTCATGAAATCTTTACTATTTTATTGCATTTTCTCAATGTAGTCTAAAAAACGAACACTTTAATATCATATAAGCTTACAAAAATAAAAGCTTTCCTGGTAAAAAGAACAAAGGAAACTAATTGTTGACTTTTTGTGAATTCACCCATCTCATTTAATTAATTTTGGATATTTGAAATTTGTATAAATTTTATATATATTTTTTTTGATTAACGCGGAGAAACGCGAGTAATAGAGTGCGTCGCAAAAGAACAATTTGTACCAATAAAAGTGTAAATTAAGTGAAATTAAAATGAGTTGTTTTATACGAAAGCTGTTTTGTTTTTTGACTCGTGATTGGACAACTTGCCCTGAATAGTCCCAGCATTCCTTTCGTCGTCCAGGTAAATCAGGTGGACAAGACTGATTTACCCAGGTCGAAAAACAAGTAACCTAAAATACTTGACAAACTTATTTATTAAAATATTTTTGTCAATAGTTTTAAATCTGCGCTTATAATCTATGAATATAATCTCAACAGATTTTTTCTCAGTTATTGCTACAAACCATTAATCTATTACTAGCTGTAATGCAGTTTCACGTGAGTATTTGTTTTTTGAAGCAAAATTGTTCTACGATCAAATGTTGATGTCGTTGTTCCTCAAAGTTTTGTAATTGTTTGTTGATGATTAATTCTAATATTTTTTCATACTATAGAAGTTGATTAATTGTTCAAAAATCACTTGCATTATTTGACTTACTTATTACAGGAATTTGTGTCAGCATTCACAACTTCCATTCTTTCGGAAATTTCCCACTAAAAAATGACAGATTCAATACCTCTAGAAATTCCGTACCCATAGATTTCAAAACATTAGTCAAAATTTTCATATGTATACCATTCACCGACTCTTTATTTGCTTCTGAGTTTTTTATTAATATAAATAAATCATCTGAGTTAATTTTGTCGAAATCACTTAAAATATTTTTCAGTCATAAGTAAATAAATTAAGTTATCTCTTCACACTTACGTTCCGTTATAACTTGGAATTTTTTTTTCTATGCTATCAATAAAATAACTAATGAATTTATTTGCTATATCTTTTTTGTTATTTTTTTTCAAACTCTAATTCTCGAATTTTATATTCTAAAAATTTACATTAATTCCTTAGTGATTTTTAAGAAATATTGATTCTCAAGAGATTGTGCAGATTATTTTTTTAAGGTCATTTCTCGTTACATGAATTCCGTTTTCGAAGTATTGTGTTTTTGCTAGATTTATCATTTTAACTGTTTTATTTTTTTCTATTTTGTTTTGATTCTAAAGGGCTGAGTCATTTGTTATTTTAAACATTTTAGAAAGTTGAACTCTAATTTTCATTTGGTTTTTTACTCTCTCTGTGAACCATTTGTTTCTATTATCATTCAAAAAAATTTCTTTAATTGGAGCTGTCCAAGGTAATATATAATAGTATAATATATATAATAATAAGTAGAATGAAATAGTTTCTTTGCCTTAATATTTAAGTTTTCATTTGAATTGAAATTATCAATTAGATTTTCACTATTACTTTTACGATTAAGAATTGCAAATCGACGATTTTGCAAAGATATTCTGAAATTATGCAAACTATATTCTGAGGTACTGAACTATCTTACGTGGAATGCATCTTCCAAGTCGTGAAAACGTAGAAATCAAGGCGTATATGTTTTCGGTTTGCCGACAGTGAGACAAGCTTCTGCAGTTGGGCGTATGTATGCAGTGCATCCGAATTAATTCGAGTGTTTTGCTTACGACTTCTACTGACGGTTCTAAGAGGTCCACCATCGTTCACGGCCCTTTGAACACTCGATGCTAAGAAATACCTTACCTACAGAGAAGCGTGTTAGGTCGTTCAGAGAACGACGATCACTGGAGTCTCACTATGGAAGAGGCTGTACCTGGGTGATTTCCTTCCCAATGGATACTGTCCTTCTCCATCATATTGAACTTCAGTGAGGTTTCCAATCGTCTTACTTTTCAGAGTCAATTCAAGGAACCAATGACTAGATATAAAGCTCGCAAAATGCGTTGTTATAAATGATTTTTATCAATATCATCTTTTTGCTAATAATTTATAATTATTCTTAATAATGACGAGGTTTAATGACTTTCGTATAGGTTTTTCGTCGCGCTAAACGCAGCCTGTGTGTTTTTCTCTTATGTTATTAATCACGTTCGTATGTCTCAATAAAGATAAATAAGATACTGCAGCGACGATGATTGCCCTTGCGGAACACAGGCATTAAGCTAGTATTTCAAAATTTTTCGCGTGGTAAGAGCGTTTCATCATTTTAATGTTAAAATCGACCATTACTACAAGATTTTACTGTTTATATAAATTTTCAAACTACTACTTAGGGAATGATACAGAAACAGTACATTACCCTTATAAAAGCTAATTGATATGTGTATTTCGACACACATTCCGAGTTATTCTCGACTCAGTCCATGCCAGAATATCGACAATTTTATTATTCAATACATAATTTCTAATTTCATCAAATTCGAAATAAAAACTTGCTGGATTTTAACATTTAAAATACTTAATCTTTCAGTAATAAATAAATTTGCATTTAGCTGCGTTAGTTGCTATTCGGCATTGTCAAATTTTTTGAAATGCGCAAGTAATGGAGACAATTTCTGACACTTGCCTCATGATTAACATTTAGATCTCCCATATTACATTCATTTTATGGTTCACACAGTTGATACATTTTTCATCTCATTCGAGGGATTGTCATGGGTCGTGTTTTTTCGCGCAATTTTTGCAAGCCTTTTCTTTTTTGCACATTGACTAATTGTCACCATACCTCCAACAGTTGGATCACCTCTAAATATTTCATTGTCGAAGACCTTACTTCTTCGCCAGCCTGAATAGACCAAAGCTTGCTCCAAAAATTGTTGGTGAGTCACGTAGTCTACATTCAAAATCATTGGCTAACCTGACTTTGTTTAAATTAATTCGTTTTTTGATTTTCAGTGTTAAATTGGATTCTAAGATGTTATTTTGTTTTGAAATTGTTGTGACTATTTTCTCGTCAGTTTTTTCATCCGTGTCGTTGTCAATACCTACAACTTTAGAATTGTATTTTGCAGTCAATGGTTCCGTAATTTTAACTTCGTCAATCTTTTTTGCAATTTCTTTTTTAAACAATTTTATCTTCTTTTATTAAAGCACTTATTTATCACCATTTTTACTTTTCAATATTACAATAATTGTAATCCCCTAATCGATAACTTTTACTTTCTGTATAATTTCATCGATAATGTTGATTTCATTTGAATTTTATTTCGACTTAACATATATGAGATTAATTTTCTCTTTTTCTTTTGTTTCAAAAGAAAATCTAAAAAAAACTTTATTCGAATCTGTCACCTATTCTTCCCTAGCGCTTTTTTGTTTTTTTCCAACGATACAATTTTTTTTCTCAACTGTTTCACTTTTTTTTCTAATGAATTTTTGAAAAATATATTTAAATTAGAAAATTGTTCCTCAAAATATTGCAAAATATATTCAACCGATTCAACTTTTACGTATTCTTTTTCGTGAAGTATCTGTCTTCTTTTTACTGCTTTCTTATTCTTACTCACTACCACACATATAGTACATCTAATTATATCACCGCTCTAATCATCCCTTACCAGCCTATCCGGCGTATTTAAAACATTTTGTCTCGTCTTTTACGACGCACTTACACTGCCAACACTTGTTACTGCATTTTAAGCGCATTTTCTGTTGTTGCGTTGGTACTTCTTTCTTGGCCTTTTGGAACACCCAATTGGTTAGACAAGGATAGCTGCTTAGCTGTCAGCTAAGCTATCTTGCGCACATTGGTGACAATGACTCTGAACCACGTCACTGGACGACGACGACGACGAGAGAGACGCAGAGGACGAAGGCTGAGCTTGCGGCAGTGTCAAGATGTGAAATATGTTGTCCTGTTCAGGGGTCCTCTAACCTTCGGCTTCCCTCCACAATGGATGACAGAAGATGCGTAAACTTTTACAGTACTCGATACGGTATTCATATAATGTGCTTGTAATTGAATGAATTAATGATAAATATAAATTATTTATCAACGACAAAGACCTGAGTATCAGAGCACTTTATTTCTGTTAAAACTCATACAAGTGTATAAGTGCAAGTAAGAAAGTAAGGTTATAGAAACGTGTATTTTTGCAATGTTAATTTGCCATTAATATGATGTTAAGTGGGAAGTCCTGAGACCGTGATAGGTACAACATCGAATCGATTTACTGGCGGATTTTTTGATCGTTTATAATTCGCTAAAGTTATTCTATCAACTCAAAACATTTATTCAAGGACGTACCTCTTGGATGTTTGCACACATTTCGATCAGTGAGATACGCTTTATACTTGGCCTGGTACACCTGCGCCCATAGCAGGAGATGCTCATTGCCCTCGACCTACTTTGACTCGCTCTCAGCCCTATCAAGAAGAACTTCGGTGATGGACTCATAATCGTCGTGTGTGACTTCAACACTCGTCTGGGTGACCTTGGGTAAATCGTACCAGAGCTGAATGAGAACACCTGCCTGTATTCTCGCAGACACTCGCAAGACTAGGTCACCAATCAACGTAGAACCCACCTCAAGGATTTCATGCCTCTTAAAATTTCTTTTCTTCTGAACGGAAAAACGCCGAGCAACACTCAGGGGCATGTGACGTTTTGTAGTCACCAGAGCTTGAGCGTCATAGACCTTGCGTTGGCAAAAAAGTCATAGACCTTTCGTGTCGCTATCAGCAGAGACGAAAAAAAATATTTCTGTCTTTTTTTTGCGTCAAAACGGCTTTGTGGAGCTGTTCTAGTGGACCACGGTCCGTGACGGGCGCCGGCGATGGAGTGATTGTACTCGATCACTGAAGATTCTTTCCTTACCTCGTATGGTGTAGGCTCGGATGCAGCTGGGATCCATCGGTCCCCGGTTGTATGCTAAATTGGAAAGATTCGAGGGTCGCATGTTTTGCCGTCGAACTATCATAGCGAACACGTGCAATCGGATGGCTAAGCATCTCTGAGAGTGTGGAGCTACCCGGTTCCGTTTCCTGTTAGTAAGGGCCCACTTGGGTAACGAAATCAGGATAAAAGGAACAACAATTCGCCGTGATCCGAAAGGTGATTTGCGAATTGTAGTGCTCAAGACCGGTGGACGTCCGCCCCGACTACGGATGCTCCTGGGTCGACCGAAATCGGCGTGTTTTCCTGCTTGAATGAGTGGCAAGGATAGTAGGGTGAAAAGGCCACAGTAGAAACCTTCGGGTCTCATCCGCAACTACCGGGCATCACTATCAGTATCGAACGTAAAATAGCGGTAAGCAGGGCGGAGGACTACAAAACTCCAAGCCAAGACTGCACGACATGCTCGGTCACTGTTGTGCAGCCTGTCCTCCATTTGGGTATGGACTCTGTGGGGTAGAGGTTTGCCACCAGATAGAGAATAACGATGATGAAGTTATACTAACATCTTTTGAGTGAGTAGTCTTTCTGAGTCAACGTGGACTCTGGACGCGCTGTCTCCAAGACAGTGATAGCACAGGACCACCTGTTCTTAAGATACTAACGCGCAACAGGTGCTCCGTTTTCGTGACGCCGATTCTGTAGTAAGTATTAGAAATTATTGGAAACATTTTTTTTCAAACATAAAGTAAAACTACGAATTTAATATGTCGCTTGAAATCAATCCTTTATCTGTGTTAAGCCGCTTGTTCAATTTTTTATTAGTTATATTTCATTTATTTTATTATAATTATTCATTAGATTGTACGAAATAAATTATTGATCAATTCATTTGACTTATTCTAATTGCTCGGTCATTTCTTCCAGTTAATTCGGTGATTTTTAAATATTTCGTAACTTCATTTGATTATTAATGGTTTTTTTACATTTTAGTGATTATAAATCTATAAATCCATTCATTTTATGTTGGCAAAATTTGTTGTTTAAAAATAATTAATTTTTAATTATTTCAGTACGTATTTTTTATGGAAAGTAAAAAAATTCTTTGAAATTTTAAAGAAAAAGGGAATTTTAAAAATTATAAAGAAAATGAGCAGTAGAAACCTGTCACATTTCGTAAATAAATAATGTAAAAATGGTACGACAGTACACTGAAATGTAACTCATTCCAGAGAAATCGAATGATCGATAGAATTTTAGATAGTATGAAATTATTGATATTGTAAAATAAATTCAGAATAAAGAAGATATACAACAGTTTAGAAAGTTAAAAACATTCTGAATGTTTTGATGTTTGTCAAATAAATACTCGAAAAATCCAGAAATTTTTGAATAATTTCTGTTTGAAATTTACTGAAGTACATAAAAAATCTATTTAACTAATGAAGTCGTGATATTTTTTATTGAAAATCGAATCTTTCTGATCTGGCTAGAATGTTTGTATATTATAAAAACTTTTTTTTTATAAAAACGAGTTTTTTGCCATCAAATTTTCAATCCTGCCCCCACTCCAATCCACCTCCGGGGGTGTCAGTTGGAAGTGGAGAGTGAGGGTAGCGGGTCAAAAGTGGTGTCAATCGACAGCTTTTGCGAAAATATTTAACACGTGTTTTCTGCCATTGCATATTCGATTCTGCCCCCGCCCCACTCTCGGGGGTTGGGGTGGGGTAATCAAGTTTAAGGTTTCTGAACGTAGTTTTGTGGGGGTTCCCATTCAACTTTTCAAAGTTTCCCCCCGCCCCACCCCCAGGGGGTGGGGGGCGAAAATAGTGTCAATCGATAGCTTTTGAAAAATTATTTCACACGTGTCTTTTTGTTTCCTCCCTTTGCCATGTGTTTACCAAGATATTTAACCGTTCAGGTACTTTTGACTCATCCTGTATATAATATATATGTTCTTAAATTCAATTTAATTTAAAAAAAATTTATGCAAATGTTAGAAATCGGAAAACACAGCTATCATTGACGATGTCTTATACGAATCTATACGTTTGTGTGTGAAGCTTATATGTGTGTATTCAAATATTTATATATCTGGGTGAATTTACGAAAAGAGTACAAATTTACTAATATTTAGAAAAATTAAATTTCGTATTATTATTACTGATACCTCTAGATTCTTTCATGTTGTTGTCTAAATAACCATACAATTGCTTTCGCAGAAAAAAACAGTCATTTTTATCATTTAATAAATAGATTCAAAGTGTTTTCTTGACCACGGAGCTTACAAAAGCCATGGAGCTTATACTATTTAAACATAATTAACACCTTATCGAATCCGCACACAAAATTTTTTCGCTTGGATTATGAAATTTAACCATGAAATACGTCAAATAATTCTTATATTGCTCAATTCCGATGTAAAATGAAAAAGGGCCAGTGAGCACGGTGATTACACAAGTTTTGTCTTTTGAAAATTTCAAGGTTCTGATGATAATTTCTGGTCATTGAAAATAGCTGTTTTTTCCTTTCGGTGTGATGATAGTTTTTTAAATTCTATAAGCTTTTCATGTTACTAATTAAAATATTATTATGAGCTTGTTGTCGATACAAAAATAATGATTTTTCATTTATCCTCCGTGGCAGGACATGCCACGAAGTTTACATTTTCGTTCAGTTTCGTAGTATAAATGTTACATATTCATGAAATCTTTACTATTTTATTGCATTTTCTCAATGTAGTTTGAAAAACAAACACTTTAATATATTATAGGCTTACAAAAATAATAGCTTTCCTGGTAAAAAGAATGAAGGACACTAATTGTTGAAAATTGTCTTTTCGTGAATTCACCCATCTATGGCTTCTGGTAACAATCAGGTAATTGTATACGTAATACCTGTGCACTTACATGGTTATTGCTCTTACACACAGATACAATCAGTTTCAATCAATATTTCACCTTTTAAGAAAAATATTTTTAAACTTACGATTTGTAGGTGTTCACGACGTCTTGTACAATGTATCCTTCACGATATCCCTCTCGACATATAACTCAATTCGTAGGTATGTCGGGAAAAACGCTAACACTTCATAAATAGCAATAAAATGATTTTTCACTGTTGCAGTGTACAACGTGTACGACTCCCATAATGACAGTTTTGAAACTGACGTTCTGAGTTCTAATTTCTTCTTTTCACATCCATCCTTTATCTTATCAACTATTATGGGTCACAAACGTATTTTGATACTTAAATTTAGTCAATCATAATCTGCAGCGCCGGCAACTCTTCTGGAAAATTATCCATGTTCGACACGACGTGATTTTGAATAAATTCAGGCTCATATAATCTCGGTGGAAGATACAGTGGCATATAATTAATTTCCAAGTTTCTTGACGGAGTGTCCTTATCATCAACAACCAAGAGAGCCTTTTACGGTTTGTACCGTGGCATGGACGTTCGATAATGAGCTATACCATGAAGATCATCTTTTTCGAATTTTAAAGATTGTATTTTGCAATTTATATTGTCCACCTGTGAAACAAGAAAAGTTTATAAATCCTTCGAACATATTTATTCAGATATCTCGAAAATTTATTGACATTCCTTTTAACCATGTGTAACGTTATTTTTTTCATATACGTTATCTTCGCCACGTGATTAAAATTAAACTTCTTAATTTAAAAATTTCAAATTTCTCAATTACGCTCAAAATTCCGGAATCGATATCAAATCGACCCGTTGGTTTGTAATGTGGTCAGGATCGCCGTTTCTCTACCAAATTAAACTTCACAATAAACAAAATCGCCAAACTAAAACCCTAAATAAAATTCATCAAATTGAGACTCTACGTTACTTCAACAACTTTTTCATTTATTTTATGTTATTTCAAAAAATTGTCGCCTCTGGTTAATCCAGTTCGGCTGAAATTCAATAAGGATATTGTGCATTTCTCAATAAATATCAAAATATCAAAAACAACTCGCATGCATCCATACTTCAAACATGAAAAGGTATAAATATGTTATAGAAAAGGCCGGTGTTGTTGAAATAGTATAAGGAAAAGCAATAGTATAAGAAGCAGCAACGCAGCACTACAGTTTCAAGAGAGATGACATGACTTACAGTGTAAGAAAAAGCAAAAACATGATTAATTTATGAAAAGGCCATGTCGATCACAGAATGTTGTCAATAATAAATAGCAATGCACAAAGGAATACAAGGAGCTAAGCGAGTTGCTATAAGCGAAATGACTGTGTGCTAAGCAGGTATCTAAAAACAATAGTGTATAAAAATAAAAATAGAAATATAAAAATCTAGTTTAAAAAGAAAGCTTGATAGGCATGATAGACTTGGGGCACATCAAAACAAGTTCGCCCAGGTGAATGTATACATCAATTAGCTCGTTGATTGATAAAGAGAAAATCAAAAAGTTTCACTTTGAAGGTGCTGAGTGTCAAGGATTCGCGAATTGGTTCAGGAATATCGTTCCAGAATTTCGTGGCGCACACAATGAATGAGTGCTCGAGAAATGTTCAGGAGTAGTATGGAACGACCAGGTCTAAGTGAGACCTCCTAACAAATCTCTGAATTACCCTGGACCTGACTATCAGATGTTCAGCAAGGTAGTCAGGACGTCTATGTGACATGAGCGAAAAGGTGAGAGAACCTAAAAGAAATTTTCTACGATTTTCTATTTTCAGCCAGTTCAGGGTGGTATAGAACTGTGAGATGGAGGCTCATCCACGGATATTGAAAATGAACCTGACGCAGGAATTCAAAGGAACCTGAAGTTTGTCATTCAGATAGCCCGGCGTATCTGTAAGAATGAGACAGCAATAGTCGAAGTGAGGCACAATCAGGGATTGAACCAGCAGACGCCTAAGATCTAGTGACAGAATGGCATGACTATGCTTTATTTGTCTGATGTTGAACCAGACCTTTCGAACGATGGCGTTGACTTGGAGGTTCCAGGAGAGGGTGGAGTCCACAATGACTCCCAGGTTCCTTGCTTTAGTAACGTACGGTATCGGTATATCGCCTAGCTTGATGCTCGGGAGATAAGCCGGATCTATAAGGCGGAGAGCGTGGGGAGATCCAAGTACCATGATTTTGGTCTTAGTGGCGTTAATAGCAAGGTGGTTGTGAGTAACCCAGTTGTTCACTCCCTCAATATCCGATTTAACCTCATCCAGGAGTTTGAATAAGTCCTTCGGCCGGCCGTGAAGATAGATTTGCAAATCATCAGCATAGAGCAGATGTTTGCAATGTCTTACGGAGGAAGAGATGTCATTAATGAAAATGAAGAACAGCAAGGGCCCAAGCACAGAGCCTTGAGGAACACCAGTCTCAACATCCAGCCAGTCAGAGAGCGCTTTATCAGTTCCGAGTACAGCTTGTTTCCTCTCGATCAGGTAGGATCTAAACCTTTTGATGACATTTTTAGAGCATCCAATTTGACAAAGCTTTAGAAGTAGGAGATCACGGTCAACAAGATCAAAGGCCTTTGTGAAATCGAAGAGCGCCAGGATTGTAAATTCGCCGTTGTCCATAGCAGATCTTCATCAAACAAACTTCATCAAAAAAAAGAAGAACATCATCAAACAGGCGCAAGAGGACTTTCTGCGTGGAGTGGTGTTTTCGAAAGCCGGACTGCCGGTTATCCAAGAGGTTGTTCTGAAATAAAAAGTCTGTCAATTGTCCGTGAACAAGTGATTCAAGGGATTTTAAAAGGGAACAAAGGAGGGAAATAGGTCGGTATTGATTGGGCAAAGAGGGTTGAGGGACTTTGGGAATAGGCTTAATCTTGGCATAATTCCATACTGATGGGAAGGTTGATGTATGTAGTGAATAATTCATGATGTCAAGAATCTTGGGTAGGATAGAATTTAGTGCAAGGGTGTAATAATGAGCTGGCATAGAGTTGATACCGGATGATTTGGACGCGGAGCGGGTGAGGGCAGTGATGAGCTTCTCTCTGGTTATGAGGGAGAAGGAGAAAATGGAATGAGGGTAATGAGGCTGTTGGAGGGGGGCAGTATGAGCGGGGGAGAATTTAGCTTGATTTGTTTGACAGAGTTCACGAAAAATTAGTTTATGTCACTAGCAGGTACAGCAAGGTCATTGGGAATAGTCCCAGAACTGACCATGCCGAGAGTCTGCAACTCTTGTCAAAGTTTCCTGGGATTGTGCTATTGTCGGAGATTCCTCAGTTTTCCTTCCAGAAACACCGTCTTTGCCACGGTTATAAGTCTGTTGACAAGATTTTTATGTGATCTCAGGGCCTCGAAAAAGAACGCAGTCCCAAAATGGCGGTAATAGTTGCGCAATTTGTTCCTGAAGTCGATTTCAGCCTTTATTTGCGGAGTCATCTAGGGGGCAGGTGCATTCTTCGGTGTAAATATCTTCAAAGGAGCGCAAGTGTCAATTGCACTGAGCAAGGCACTGTTAAAGGAGGATACAGCACCGTCGATACCGGCAGGGCCGCCTGGCGGTGCAATGAAATAGCTTTGGAAAGTATCGATCAATTTGCCTACGTCATTATGTTTGATGTCCCTATATTTGACCTGTCTAACAGCTGTTTCCCTCACTTGTAGTCTGTAGTTCATGGTCAACATTCCATGAGCAGAGACAAAAGGAAACCCACTTTGATCAAAGGAATCGATGTTTTCTCTGGAGTAAACGATACAGAGATCAAGTAGCGTGTGAGAGGCTGCTGTATGATGTGTGGGTCTCGCATTTGGACAGTAGAGGGCGTGAGAAAAAATGAACTCTCTCATGGCATTAGAGTCAGTCGAATTCGCAAGCAGATTAGCGTTGAAATTACCGTAAATCACGACATTATGAAAGCCGGGAGCGTGACGCTCGAAGGCATCAAAGAAGTGCCGAGGTACAGGAGTACGAGGGGGGCGGTAGACAATAGCGAGCAAGAGACTAGCATCTCCAGTGTAGAGTTTAAGCATCAGAAACTCTGTGAAGGATTGTTCAGGATCCGATTTCTCTAGGATCTCATATCGTAAGGTGGAATTGCGAATGTAAATGCAGACGCCCCTGCCCACCCTTCCAATTCTATCATGACGAACGATTTTGTAATCATCAAGAGCAACCCTGGCATTAGGTATAGCATTATCCAACCACGTCTCAACTACTCCAATGATATGAGGAGAGGTAGACTTGACGAGTGTGCACACTTCTTGGAAGTAGGCAATGTTTTTCAATGACTGAGCACTGAAGTAGCAAGTCTTGATCAAGTGTCCATTAGATTGTTTATGTTGGTTGACGTAGGAAGGAGCAGGGGATCTAAAACAGGATTGGCGGTTTGGTTGGCAGTCTCAGGAAGCGTCAGGCTAGAGGAGGAAGGGTTAGGTTGGGTAGCATCGTTATTTGTTTGTTGTACATCCTAGGGAAATTTTTTGGCAGTGGAGTTTTCATCCTTCCTGATATACACCTGCCCAGTGGGCATCCAGCAGTACTTGATCCCGTGTTCTCTGGCGAACTTTTTGGCTTCCTGTAATGTCTTGCGCTCAACTGCCGTGGAGCGCTCATTTATGAAAATCTTCTTGTTTTCGGCTCCCGTGAGGATTTGTGGAAAGAGAATCTCACCTTTAGATTTTTTTGCAATGAGCCATTGATTTCGATAGAGCTTGGTTAGAAAGATCACAATGAGCACACCGTCCTTTCCTCGGACCACAGGAAGAGCCTTAATATCATCAATAAGATGATCGTGATAAGTGATGTTGAGACAAGTGGCGAGTTTCATCAAAATATCCCTAGGATTGGTTGCAGCAGTATCATTGAGGCCCGTGATAACGATCTCGCGATCCCCATCGGGTCGAGAGGGAGCTAGGGAAGATAATTGAGAGCTAGAGGTGGACCGATCCAAGTTTGATAAGCGTGCAATATTTTGTTCATTTGCATAGGTTATCGTCTCGAGGTTATCACAGGTTTGTTTAATTGAATATATTTGGGTGGTATTTTGTTTGGTAAATTCGATAACGCAATCGAGCTTCGAGCCGATAACAGCGACATCACTTCGCATTTGTTTAAGTTGTTCAAGGTCTGATAGAACTTGAGGTAGAACATCAAGCTTGGCCTTGACGTCCAGTAGGATTTCACTGAAGACAGAGATGTCATTTTTTTGGCTTTGATCAGAGGGTGGGGGATCATTTGCCAGATTTGGCAAAGACCCAGACAGATTCTCGGAAGCAGGGAGGAGGCGATTTGAGGGAGATGCCGAAGGCACAGTCGATTCACCAGGGTTTTCCATGTCTCTGTAGCAGACTCGATTTTTCTGACAAGAAATGCAGCACTTCGAAGTGAGTTTTTTGATTTTAATGAGTTTAAATTTAGCGCAGGAAGAATGGTACGGATTTTTACAATTTTCACAATAATATGTCCGTTTCAGAAAACTGGCACAGGTTGTGCATTTGATGCTCATGCTCGGTGAAAATCAAAGCGAAAGATAAATATACTCATGAATATAGTGATAGAAATGAAAATAAGAGTGGGAAAAAGCTGGGCGTACGAGTTGTGCTGAGCAGCAAGTGTGAGATCTAAAAGTAAAATAAATACGTTAGTAGTGTTTCGGTCATTACAAGTAATTGGATTCAGTTTATCAGAATTATCGATAGAGCACTGTGATTTCTCATGGACTGTGGAATTTGTATAAACTATCATTGATAAAATTTGTACGGCCCGAATTTGATTTGAAAGTTTAAAAAGTTTGAAAAAGATTTGAAAGTTAAAAAATTAAGTTTGTCCAATCACACTTCACGCCATGATACATACAATTTACAATACAGAAATAAGTTAATACAGAATAGAAATAGATTAAACAAAAAACAATAATTTGAATAAAATACGGTTCACGACAGAGAAGTGACAGTTTTATCGATGAAGAAGGGAATAAGTAAGTTAGCTGTGCTGAGTATTTCCAGTGTTATGACGTGTATGGGAGATCCTCGAATTCCTCGGGTATTCAGCATACAGCGAGTGTGAGAGAGAAGGAACGTGCAGAGAAGGTCCCCAGACAGAGATGGTGAGAGTGCTGGATTTAGCAGTGCATGGAGAGCAGAAGAAAAGTGTCTGAGGTGTTCAGCGAAAGTGATGTAAGTCACGTGTCAGCTGTCAGCGTCTGCTCCAACTCAAGCGGCCGGTATATGTGTCCTTATCTAGCTTCGTGCGTTCCTCGTCATACACACTCAGTATATTGTGCTTCACATAAATAAATTGTTTGCGAAAATCGTAACAATTTAGCGTTAAACACCTGAGTGCAACGAGTCACTAAGTTTCTGGAACAGTGTACTCAAAGCAGGTGGAATGAGAATATCGTCCGAAGATGATCGGTATATATGGTTTGTGGTTAGCTTACGTGACGAGCGCAGAGAATGCTTTTTAATGAAATTTCGGTTTAATTTCTGGTCGTGCATAAGAGACATTTATGCAGACTCTAAATGAGAATGATGGGTAATTTGCCACACCAACAATAGGTTGTCACATGCAAAAATTGAGAAAAACATAGAGTGACAAAAGATAGCATGCGACTCGTACGTACCTCAACTGCTTCACTTTGACCACGTGAAGCGGAAATTAGGTCCCTCGCCGCAAAACGGAGTAACCACGACCAAAAATCATGTTCCAGGCAAGGATCCCTTAGGTTAACAATTACAGACAATACAAAAAAATATTTTCTATAAAATTTTACCGGGATTTGTGATTTATTCAAAATAAGCAATTTAAATGAAAATCATCAATTTAACAAAAGCTTCATCACTTCCGTCAGGAATTTCAAAATCAAGAGTTTATACATAGAAAATTCAGTCCTCACAAATCAAATTCACAAAAATCATCATGAATAAAAATACAATATGGCGCGACTAGCTAATGCGTGCAGCCAAAGGGTGAGCAGCCAAAGCGTGAGCAGCCAAAGCGAGCAATCAAGCGAGATCTTATTGATGTACTCAATAATTCGCTAAAAAAATGAACAAAAATAATTTCTTGACGTCTATCAAACAAAATTCTGACCTTACTCTACTCAAACCTTACTT
Organism: Trissolcus japonicus; assembly: GCA_030522925.1. Lineage (NCBI taxonomy): Eukaryota > Metazoa > Arthropoda > Insecta > Hymenoptera > Scelionidae > Trissolcus > Trissolcus japonicus. Next base: position 56,750 of record JAPYZS010000684.1, on the reverse strand, counting down.
TAACCGTATTCAAATTACAATTTCTTGAAATCTACAACTAAATTTACCGAAATTTACCGGTACATAACACTTGATCTAAGAAATCAAATGAAGCGCTACAATTATCGTCTACAAAAATTCAGGCTTTAATCTCAAACAATTGCACGTTTGTCCCGAAGGACCAAACTAGAAAATTATACAATTTAATCACAAAATCTGAACTTTAATATAAGATCTTTCGAAGCCCCTAATTTTCCGGGATACGAATCTAAAATTGAAACAACTCACAGGGTTAAATTCTCTAAATCCTTACGCCTTGGCAACCACTCGTGTGGATCTGGCACGAAAATCCGCAAGCCCAACCTAGTCTCGATGTCACTCACAGAACAGAAAGAATTTCGCAATCGCCAAAAACTTAATGCCTCAAAAATCGTCCCTCCTTCTCGAGTTCTCCCACTCCACAGGTGCCCTGTGTTCCCTCTCTGCACTCCTCACCGCTATTCACTCTGGACATCTCTGGCGCCAAATTTAAACCCTTGGTTGTGGTGGTTTTATGGCTGCTTACATCTGGACATCCTTCTTCTTTTCCAAGTCGCCCGTGACTGTTGGGCGGGCAATGACTGAACCCTTTGACAAACCCTGCCGGCAACATCTGCACCAACATCAGGAGTATCCCATGGCCATTGGGACACTCACCTTTTCCGGCAACCGTGCTAAGACGATTCCGCGAGCTCAGGGTGGAGCGAAAGTTCATCGTTGGTTCTCGCTGAGCCAATGCCAGCAGAACAAGTCCTTTCCGCGCGTGCGGTTGCTGGTGGGACGATGGCCGTGTAACGACCTGGTGGAAATAGTCATCCAGCAGGTACTTCCAAATGCCTTTGGATGTATCTTCTAAGGTAGCTTTCCGTTGATCCGTTGATGTCTAAGTCTTCGCTGTTGTTGAAGAGAGTGAGAGCGGTTGGGAGTGCGTCGAGGTTGGCAGTTACCATGTGATGCAGTTCTGGAAACGAATGAATCCTGGAACGAACTGATGTCCGTCCTTCGTTGCGTGCCAGATCCAACTTGGTAGTGCCTGCGCCTTTACAACTAAACAACCCTGAAAACCGTAGACAGAATCAAAATCTCATATAAATACACTCAGCACAACAATTAGCGGGCACCTCTGAAAAATGAAACATTCCAAACCTCCTTAAATTTGATAATTCTCTTTGAAAATAGCTTTATTTTTTTTTTGAAAGGGCATGATTTGAACTTTAAGATTATCATATTGAATTTGATTTTTACCCCACGGTAGATGACGCGGTTTTTAAGTGAAGCTATTAAACGAAAAAAGTATTCTTATGAGTTATGAGGATTTAAAAAAAACGATGCTTTTTTTAATTTTTTGACGATTCGTCCGTTTTGTCCATCGGTGAAAAAAAGTTCTTTTTTTTTCCAAAATGTTCGTCAGAATTTGAATTTTTATTTTCCGAGAAGAAAAAGACATGTTCTGGTGGCTAAAAAGGATCTGATGTCTTTCAGACAGGGCGGGCAATGAGGGCGGGCAATGACTGAACCCTTTGACAAACCCTGCCGGCAACATCTGCACCAACATCAGGAGTATCCCATGGCCATTGGGACACTCACCTTTTCCGGCTAAAAAGTTATCTTCATTTAAAAAGAATGCTTTTCTCGTTTAGCAGCTTTACTTGAAAAAAGTGCCATCTACCGTGAGGTAAAAATCAAATTCAACATGATAATCTGAAAGTTTAAATCATGCCCTTTCAAACAAAAAAAATAAAACTATTTTTGATGAAAATTATCAAAGTTATAGAGGTTTCAAAAATTTCATTTTTTAGGGGTGCCCCCTAATTGTTGTGCCAAGTGTATATAGTAATAATACAATAACAAATTACTCATTATATTCTACTTTAACTTGACTTTACATGACTCAACAAAATCCTCATGAACATTAACTTGACTCTCAATTAATTTACCGGATTTTAATTCTCAATACTATAAAAAAATTAAATTTAAAAAAACTAAAAATAAACAAAATGTCTCGAACGCTATTTCGCATGTTATCGCCTATTCTCGCTTTCTTGCCACGCCACCAAGTCCCGACCAAACCTCACGGACCAACAGTACCGGAATATTTTTGAGCGGGCCAAAAAGTCAGCGTCACACATGTTATTTTGCTTTATAGAGATAATAATTCCGAATGGAGTTATATTAATTGATATTTTAAGTACATGATGTTTATACTTTGACATTCATTTTCAATAATAATTAGTCAATTTTTCAATGGTTGTTAATTGATTTACATGTGAATAACGCGTATAAGATGAACTATAATATTATTATACAGTTTGTAACAACATAATATATTTATAACTTTCAAGAGCCTGATTTCAACAATTCAATTATGATACGAATCAAGTTTGTGACATTTATTAACAGAATTGCGTTCCAACTTATGGTTTTAATATATAATCTATCAAGCACCATGTGCAGATATACATTCGTATGTATTTCAACTCGCGAAAATATCGAGTAATTGAACACATGTCTTCTAGCACACGCCAAACTTTTTCAAAATTCTTAAGGGTTCCAATGACAACGCTTGGATCTTCGATAGAATAATTCTATGAGATTGGATAAGCACGATATACACTTTTAATCGGTACAAAACGTTGTACCGATGGAAGTAACGTTTGCAGCATGTCTTCATCTCAATGATCCATTATTACTGACAGAATTTATTCGAGTATCATAGCTTTTTACTTTAAAAAATTGTTCAGTCTCTTGTAATTTCACAAACGTTGCAAATTCTCTGTCATCGTTCACGAGGCGTATCACTTCAAATGGTATCGATACAAAACATAATGTCTTATGTTTCGTATCAAGCTAAGAACATGCATATATTTCGAGAACTGTACATCACGAGATGAATCCATACATTTTGTTATTAAAATTCATACCTGCATAATTAACAATTGTTGATCTCTTATGATCAATTATGTTAGATATTTTGGAGCAATATTCACAATCATTTGTAAACACTTTTAATTACTTCATTTTTTTTTTGGATGATATCCAACATGTTTATTATGTTTGTAAAAAAAATATGACGTCATTTCTATTCATGTAGACTAGAAAGTATAGTTAGTGTTATTTTTGTAAAAAAATGTGACGTCATAGATTAAAAATTTTGCTGAAAGAACAAAAATGCAGATTACTAAATTTCTAAAATTTTACTGAAACAGCAAAAATGCTGAGTATACAAGATATGTAACGTCACAAACAACAATTTGCTGAAACAACAAAAATACCGAGTCTACAAGAAATGTGACGTCATATAATTTTCAAAACGTATCATTATGACTCTATATTCATACCATACCTCAATCTTCTCTTTTAAATATAATCTATCAACGTTATTTTTGATAGATATTGTGATTTAAAAAAAATGATGAGTCAGCAAAAATGTGACGTCATAGACTAAAAATGACGATGTCAGCGTCTCTTCATACTATAATACTACTACTCTCCAAAAATATCTCAAAATTTAGTTTTTTTGGATTTAGACAGGTTTAAAAGTAAGCGCCTCATATGTTGGTTGCAAAAAAAGGAATTAGAAGTAAAATGATACTTGGAGAGATCGATTTTATACTTGATCCATATCGAAAGATTACGTTTCAAATATAATATGTTCGGATAAACTTTTTGAACTGTACTTAAAAACAGTTATGTTGAAGGAACCGAAATTGAATTTAGGAACTTGAAATCGTGCCCGAAACTTCATGTAGGAACTAATTTTGCTGTAGTTTTTTGTCCTTCAGATTAAGAGGGATCTATCAAAGCTGAAATTGCATATCAAGTCAAAATGTGTGTAACTGAATGGATGTATTAAGGGGACCTTCGTTCAATAAATACTGATTTTTGGCAAAATTTTTAAAATAATTTTTATTTTAGAATTCAATTCTTCAAACCTTTCTCTGTATGTAGGCAGAAAAAAAAGTGAAAAAAATTTTATTTCATATTTTTTTCATAATTTTGTATGACCATGTTGAACAGCTAACGTAATAGATATACTGCTACTTTTTTTTCTTTTTTCAACAAAATTGTGATGAAAACTGATAGAAATTTGTTGAGTGACTGTTATTTAGATATGTCAACATTCAACTATTGTTTATAATATTGCAAAACAATTATTCTTATTAATTATACAATTTAAAAAAAATTTTCAACAAATAAATTGATTTTTTTGTTACACGAATTATACATTTTATAATCCTTAATGTATACTTTTATACATTCAATTTAAAAAAAAAATCGAAGAAATCTTTCAACCGTTGTATCTCAAAATTAAATTTTTCGTATTTTTCTAACGTAGAATTACCTTTTTCTTACAAAATGTCAACAGATTTCAATGTTTTCGGCCTAAAAATAATCAGCGAACAATTCTTCAGGGATCTGTAAACCGAATTTGTTATTTCCAGGTTATAGACAAAATTGTAACAATTTGAATATCAGACAAACATAAAAAATGCCTGTTTTAAAGTTTTTTTTTGAGTTTGTAAAGTTCAAATAATTATAACTTTTGAATAAAAACAGAAATTCGAAATCTGTTCTACAGATCCCCAGAAAAAGATTTTCTAAATAATTTAAGACCAAAGAATTGAAAATCAGTTCAAATTCCATCTAACGTGTTTCCGATGATGTGCGTTACATATGAAATGCGTGTCTCATAAAATGATTGTCATATAAAATTTTTTTTCGATCAAATGCGTTTCCGATGGAAGAAGTGTTCTATTAAATGAGGTTACGCTGAATTAAATTGACGATGAAATAAATGAACCAGTAAGTGAGAATAAGATCAAAAAATTCAGTAAAACTGAAAGGCATGGCCAAGTACGAACAAATACGTACATAATATCATACCTTGTTGTGGTAAAGTACAAGATGTCTTATGATTTGTGATAATTAACAATAATAGAACGATTTTTCTGCAGTTATATTCTTACACATGGGAGTTTTGCAGAAAACCTTTTTCGTTTAACATCGTAATTAGGCAATGATAAGTAATTTTTTGGTAAAGAAGCTAATTTCAGGTACTTGGTGACCCGCCGCTGAAGAGGTGTTAATGTAAATTTTGAACGTTATTAAAATGTTAACGACATGGTGCAGATCGTTGTTCCTCCGACGATGATGTCCGGGATCCACTCGGAACAGTGGCGTAGCACGAGCACTAACATGGCGGTGACCGGCGTCACCGCCACGCGAAATGCCGGAGCGCGTGCTGACGTGGCGTGTCAGCTGGTCAGGGTCAGTTGACAGTCGGGAACGAACTAACTTCCGGCGCGACAAGGCCGGAAAACGTATTGAGGTGCATGCGCAGATTGATCGACATATCGACGAGCAATTAATTTGCCCGTCACAATTTATATTAATGACCTTTTTTAATTATCAGAAAAAGGTTTTATCGTTAGAAAACAAGTAAATGAAATTTACTCGTTTGATGACGTCATTATCAATTTTCGATGATGACGTCATTGGCCCGCTGAAATCGCGGATGAATGGAACATTTTTTCATCAAATTTTGCGATTTTCAGCTGTTCATAATTTGGTCAAAAATTGGTCTTTCTCAGATTTGTTTGTTTTCATCAGCTCGGCGTTGCGGGTATTTTAATCACATGAAAATTGAGCTATTGATAAGGTTTTACCTTCTTTTTTCATGCCAAAAAGTGGCATTTGTTGTCAGCTGATAAGAAGACACGGTAGTTCCTCGGACATTTTTTTTTCTTACTTGGCCAGAGACACTGCCGTGTCTCCTGATAAAACGACATTCCGGTAAATAACGAGTCCTATAAAATGCGTGTCCCATAAATTGTGTGCACTATATTTTGAATTAAAAATTAAAAGCGTTGCCCATCATTTTCGCATACAAAAAAAAGACATTCCAATAATATGAGTTTTCGATATTATGATTGTTTGTAAAAATGATTATCTGATAACATAGTTTTCCTACAAATTACGTTTCCGATAGAAATAGTTTCTGATAATATGAGTGATCCATTAAAGTATTTTCCGATGACAATCGTGTACGTGATAACGATTTTCCGATATTATGAGTATCTGATGATGTATGTTTCCGATAAAATGAGTATTCGATGATAGGCATTACCGATTGAATGAATCTCCGATAAAATGAGTTTTTCATCAAATGAGTTTCTGACATACTGAGTGCCCGATCAAATGATAGGGTCGATAATTTAATTTTCCGATGAATTTGCTACGACCCGTTTTCAAGGCTAATATGTGCTTACCCTGCCGATATGATACTGTGGCGTACGACAAGTGGTCAGCCTTTCGGGCTACTACATCGAACTCCGTATTGTCTCAGGCGAGTTCCACTCCGTCCCTATATCCCGGGACTGGTATAGCGAAGGCTGAGCCTCACGGAACTGGGGTAGGTCAATGCCAGACCGAGCGTATACCCGTTCCCAGCTATTTTGGCCTACCCTCTTACATAAAAAGCGCTGGTAACTATCTAGATGATAGCTGAAATTTTTAATTTACATGAAGGTTAACTGACGAAGAAACATGGCGATGAACCCATGGAAACGAACAACTCTCACCAAGTAGGGAAATAAAGAGGAGCATCAATGCAATTTTCACCCTAGAGCAATTAGTGAGAGATCTGGCTGTAGACGTAAGGTCGAGTTCTAACGTTGCCAAGGAAATTCACTCTGAGATGGCTAACGTTATGAGTATCATTGTGCTGGCAAATCCAGTGATTGGTCGAGTGAGTGAACTACTTCCTAAAGCCTGCAGCGAAACAAAGCGAAAAAAACTCTTGAAAACTCGCCCGTACTAGAGAAATCTAAAAGTCCGTGACTCACAAAGAAACCGGCAGAAGCAGAAGCTGCAAAAAACAAACAAGGAACATACCCCTTGACCTGCCAGAGTAGCATTGACACAAACTGCAACTTTAAAGGCATAGAGGAAGGCAATGAAGAAGGAACAGCGTAGGTTATCGAGACCATCCCGCTCCGACTCACTGGTGCTGGAAGCGAAAAAAAGGCAATCCTTCGCAGACATCTTCCGGACACTGAAGAATGATCCGTACATGGAAGAGGTAGGAAAGAGCGTAATCAAGGTACGCTAAACAGATGCCGTCATCTTTTTTTTTACCTAGACGGAAGGACCTACAATAAAACAGAAGAGCTGCGTCTGGTGGTCAAGAAGAAGCTGGCGTACAAGGCTGAGGTCTCCAGCTGGATAAACATGATAACTATCGAACTCAAGAACTAGACAAGTAGACAACCCCGGAAGAAATCTGTAAAGCACTCCTAAACCAGATTGTAAGTGCTGACGCAATTGACATCGGATTGGATAAATATCTCCGCACGGCGTATCGGAAACAAAAACCACGGTACTGGTTCTTACTGCTGACTTGTCGAGAGAAAGTTCTTACCCAAGGCAAATTAAGAATAGGCTGGGTAGCGAGTAGAATGAGAGATAAGGACACTCTCCAGAGATGCTATCGATGCCTCAGCTTTGGTCAACTTACTAGGACGTGCAAGGGCCCAGACCGTTGAAAAAATTTTTATGTGTGGATCTACATCGCATCGTGGATCGGATAATCTCACGGTTGGTGAATTTCATTAACAGCGCCTGTGATGCGTTAACGTCCAGACGAACAAGTGAAAACCGACGTAAGCTTGCTCATTGGCGAAACAACGGAATCGCAGAGCTACGTCCAAGATGTCTGCGTGCTAGAAGAAGAGATCAAAGCACTAGGGTTCGCTCAACATTTGTTGCATTCAGAGGCCAGTAAACCAAAGCCGGCAGGACCCTCGGCAAAAACATCAAAGTTAGTAAGCAACGATGCTGGAAGGAGCTATGTAAAGAGGTTGACCATGACCCTATAGTCATGGCTAGGCTGAGAAGCCAGCACCAGGCTCCTCCATCTTGCCTAGAGTTCCTGAACTGAATAGTCAGAGCGCTGTTTCCATACCAGCAGGATACACCTCTGCCTGTACTGTGCCCAACCGAAGACCCCGACGGTGGGCACTGTGCCCACCGTACAGAAGTGCCATCGATCACAAATGAGAAGTTGCTTAAGGTGTTTAGAAAATTAAAGACACCACTATCCTATCGCCCATTTTACGTACTGGACACAGCAGGCAAAGTACTAGGACAGATCATCTGCAGCAGATTTGAAGAATTCAGCGAGAGAAAACATGGTCTTTCAGATAACTAGTACAGATTCCAAAAAGCTCGATCCGCGATCGATGCAGTGGACAAAGTCACTGAAATTGCCAGAGAAACGATAGCCCGAAGAAGTTGTACCAGAGGGGCGAAAAGATACCGAGAACATACCGCGTCACGGACGGTGTTTTACCAGGCATAGTGCTCGGTTGTGGAATATTTTGGGTGACACTGAATGAATCAACTCGGTGCTTAATCTGAACAAGAATATTCCGTTTTATTGTTTTATTGTTTTGTTTACATTGGTAGAGTACTCCGTTAACTCACATAAATTCGGACACAGACTGATGATGCGCGATGGTAACGGAATAGTTTGCACCGCTGCCAACTTATAAACTTTCAGTCTGAAACACAACATTTCCTTCCTTCCATAAATTTACTATCAATAAATGAATAACCAAAAAAAGACAATGGAATAAAATGAAATTAGAGAATCAGAAAAAATTGACAAAATAAAATGAATTCTCAATTAACTGTTGCGAACAGACGACCTTCCTCAGGCTACACCAGTATAAATGCAGAAATGCTCAAGGAAAAACCACGACTATCAGCAGAACTACTGTACCCTCTTTTCACGAAGATATGGGAAAGTGAATCATTCCCTGACGATTGGCTAAATGGAATCCTGATAAAGATTCCCAAAATTGGAAATCTTATGAACTGTGATAATTGGAGAGGTATTATGCTGCTATGCATTCTTGTCAAGATCTGGTGTAAAGTTATACTAAACAGGATTGAAGCAAAAATTGACGCCACCCTGCGGAAACAAAAAGCAGGTTTTCGATCAAATAAATCCTGAGTCGACCATATAAACACACTACGCATTATCATCGAGCAAGTAAACGAGTACTAGGAAACACTATTCCTCACGTTTGTTGACTACAGGAAAGCCTTCGACAGCTTGGCACGAAAAAACATCTGGGAAGCTCTGAACAGGCGTGGAGTGCTGAAAAAACTTACCAACTTGATCATTGCACAATACGGTGGCTTTCGTAGTAGTATTCTGCACAACGGAGACCTCTCCAACCCATTCGAAACGAAGACAGGAATTAGTCAAGGATGCATCTTGTCCCCACTCCTCTTTCTCATCGTCATCGACGAGATAATGCTGAGAACCTGCGACTCCAACCAAAAACGAGGTATAATCTGGCACCTATTGAAAATGAAACACCTTGAGGATCTTGAATACGCTGACGACGCCGTGTTGTCCAAACGCTTCAACGTCATGTAGGACAAATTAAGCGACCTGGAAATGCTCTCCAAAACAGCAGGACTCTTCATAAACATCTCGAAGACTAAAGCCATGCGAATCAAAACAAGCAACTCGAACAACCTCCAAGTGAACCACGAACCGCTCTAAATAGTTGACTCTTTTACCTACCTAGGTAGCCAAATTACAACAGATGGCGGTGCCAAAACTGATGTGATAGGCCGCATAAAAAAGGCGAAGATCGAGCCAATTACACCTTAGAACTTAACTGAGAATCTTCAACTCCAACAAGAAGTCGGTTATTTTGTATGGCTGCAAAACTTGGCTCTGCTCAAACGAACTTTTCAGGAAACTCCAAGCCTTCATAAATCGCTGCTTGCGCCGCATATTGAGGGTTTGGTGGCTAAGAACCATAAGCAACGAGACCTTGCATGAAACCTGCAACCAAATACCTGCCGACATTGAAATTAAGGAGCGGAAATGGCGTTGGATTAGTCACATTTTCAGGAAGGATACAAGCGTTCGTAGAGGAATTTTGGACTTAAACCCTCAAGGAGAACGTTCGAGAGGAAGACCGAGAGGAACCTGGCGCCGAAGCTTGCACGACGATATCAAACGTGCAAACCCGACCCTCACCTGGAACCAAGTCAAGACTTCATCTGGAAATCGTGGACGTTGGCGTGACTTCACCCTAGCCCTATGCTCCAAAGGAAGTGAAAGGAAATAGTAGTAGTAGTAGTGACGAAGCTGAACGACAAAGCTGAGGTCACGAGCTCGATGGACACGAAGGTCATCGGATTGAGAGACCTGGATGAACTCACGACAGCCGAAGAGATCTGCCAGGCTCTCTGCTCTCAGATAGAGAGAGCAGAAAAAATCGAGACAGATGTGGTGAAATCACTCCCACGAGCCTACGGGGGTACTCAGACAGCGGTTCTGGTGCTGGCTATTAAACTGGCAAGAACGATCCTGACTCAAGGCAAACTCAGAGTGTGCTGCGTTGTATGCAGAGCCAGAGAGAAGGACGCGGTCATGAGATGCTATCAATGCCTCGGGTTTGGCCACCTTGCTAGGATGTGCAAGGGCCCAGACCACTGAAAAATGTGGTTTAAGTGCGACGACACCTCACATCATGCCACAGACTGTAAGGCAAAGAACATTAGATGCCTACTATGTGAGAAGGATGGAAACCATCGCAATGGCAGCTACGCTTGTCTTGCATATCAGCAAGCAGCCCAAAATGCAAGCGTCTTGCAAACTTCGTGGCAAGCGTCCTGCTATAATTGCAGGTGACTTCAACGCGTGGGCGACAGACTGGGGTAGCAGGTTGACCAACAGGCGAGGTGAATGTCTCCTTGACACGTTTTCCCAGTTAGACGTCGTCAAATTGAACATCGGTGACACTCCTACCTTCACAAGGAACAGAAACAGCGTTGTCATTGACGTGAAATTCGCAAGTGATAACCTGGTGACTCATGTTGTATCTTGGGAAGTCGAAGACCATTATACACACAGCGACCACCAAGCGAATATCTTGAATATTAGGCAAAGTGTCAATTCACCAAGAACAAACAACTTCAGCAGCTGTGAGAAGACACTCGTGGAACCCGCGCTTATTTGACAAGTGGCGTTCTCCGAAATGTAAAAGAGAACATCGAACTGGAGGGTTCATCAGACTTCAAGGTCGCTCAGTTAATGAGACTCGTGAGCAGCGCATGTGATGCATCAATGAACAGGAGATCGATTGATAATCGCCGTAAGCACGCCTACTGGTGAAACGACGGAATCGCAGAGCTCCGAAAAACATGCCTTCGCGCCAAGCGCAGATCACAACGCACTCGAAGTAGCGCAACCTTTGAGGAGCTCAGAGATCAGTACGCTGAAGCCAGGAGAAATTTTCGGCAAAGCCATAAAGGCTAGTAAGCGACGTAACTGGAAGGAGCTGTACAGAGAAGTGGACCATGACCCATGGGGGAGACCCTACTGAATAGTCATGGCCAGGTTGAGAAGTCAGGGCTCAGCATCATCATCCTGCCCACAGTTGCTTGACAAGATAGTAACGACCCTGTTCCCACAACAATGGGAAACATCCGCCACGACCAGTTCACTCGAAGATCTTAGAGATGTGCCCCCCATTGCGATGGAGAAACTGCTGAAAGCCACACGAAAGGTGGGGGATTTCAAAGCCCCCGGCCCTGACGGAATACCGAACGTGGATCTCAAAACAGCTATCAGAGCGCATCCAGACATCTTCCTGAAAACATACGACACCTGCCTCAGAGAAGGAAAGTTCTCAGATTGCCTGAAGAAATAATACCTGGTTCTTCTGTGCAAGAGCGACAAACCACCGAATGAGCCCTCATCCTACCGTCCAATCTGCCTGTTGGACGCAGCAGGCAAAGTACTCGAGAGGATCATCTGTGGCAGACTTAAAGTATTTAGTAAGGGCAACAAGGTCTCTCTAAAGACCAGTACGGATTCCGAAAATCCAGATCCACGATAGATGCCGTAAACAAAGTCGCTGGTATCGCCAGAGAGGCGATATTAGAAAGAAGCTGGACGAGAGGAAGGAAAAAGTACTGCGCCATCGTGACCTTAGATGTGCGAAACGCGTTCAACTCAGCGAGATGGAGCTGCATCCTAGAGGCCCTGTGAAAGATCGAGGTTTCAACCTAGCTGCTGAAGATCATTGCCAGCTATTTCACGAGCAGAGTCCTGACAAACAACTCAGAGATGGAAACAAAATCGTACCGGGTCACGGGTAGTGTACCACAGGGATCAGTTCTCGGACCATTACTGTGGAACATCATGTATGACGCGATGATGAGACTGCCAATGCCCAAGGGCTCGACGAGAACAGCGCTAATAGCTGATACAGACGAGTGCAGATAGCCAGTCCACCTCGGGCGAAGTAATGCCTGGCGGCAGTTCCATGCGAGGGAGAAAAGGAGTACCAAGGGTTAGCTTTTAAGTAGGTAGGGGTCTTAGGACCGATTTCACACGCCCTCGGAGGTAGTCATTAGAGACATGCAACCGAGGCGTGCGTTAAATGCATTTTGCTACCCTTGTGATAAAAAAATATATATATGTATATATATTTTTGTATAGTGAGAATCCAGTGATCGTTGTTCTCTGAAAGACCTAACACCTCGCGCGCTCCTTGGTGGGTAAGGTATTTCATACCGTCGATTGTTCAAAGAGCAAAGAACGATGGTAGACCTCTTACAACCGTCAGTAGAAGTCGTAAGCAAAACACTTGAATTGATTTGGATGCACTGCATACATACGCCCAATTGCAGAAGCTTGTCTCACTGTTGGCAAATCGGGAACACATACGCCTAGTTTCCTACGTTTTCACGACTTCGAAGATGCATTCCACGTATGACAGTTTAGTACCTCAGAATATAGTTTGCATAATTGAAGAATATCCGTGCAAAATCGTCGATTTAGCATAAATAAAAGAATGCAGTGAAAGTTGTAGCTGGAGGGTCCTCGTGTCGCTGATGAAATTTCTCTTCGTTAGAATAAATCCGCTGACTATTTTCCAGATGAATTGTTAAACATATAACAGGAATAAATCGTTGGTGCAGTGAAAAATGCATGAGTCGCCATATTGCTTCGTTACTGCGGAAAATTTTTTACAATGGCTCAATCCGTATTCTGAAGAGGACATCTAAGAAGGCCGGAAATGTTTAAATGATGTCAACATAGTTACTTGCTGTTACTTGCTGATGTATGATGATGATATGAAACTGTTCTAACCGATATGCAATGTATAAGATTGTAACAACCTTCAGAGGCGTTTCTTCAAGTTTCTGGAGTGGAAAGTCACTAAACGCTACCCACCAATTGGGATAGATCACCTGTTTCTGCTAAACAAATTTAATTGTTATCCGCTGGTGAACAGGAGATTGATGTATACAATTGGTTTTCCTATCAAGATAATCGAAAACATTATTGGTTCTCCATCCCTAGCTTCTGAAATCCCTCTGGCAGTACCTCAGAGAAACCTGAGAACTCGTAACGTATTGTATATTACGCCAAAAAAATGTGGCTAGCGTATATAACTTATGCCTTCATAACTTAATATTAAGTATGTGGATAATTTATGCTGACTTGTCTTAATATCTTCGTCTGTATATTTATATAAATATATTTTCTTCATGTTCTCATACATACACGACACCGTATTTGATGAATCATTCTTCACCTAGAACCCTGTAATTGTCCTCACGGCTGTTGGTCTTGAATGAAATAAATAAATAAATAAATTGATCGTGATAACGTATTTTGATGTTACACGTAAAACCATCATTCGGAGCCTTAGATGGTACATAAATCATGTCTTTCACTATTTCATCATGAAGAACTGGATCTTCTTCAGGATTCGGAATTCCCGCTGATATAATCGATGTCTGCTGGCCAGAGTTTGCTTTTAAGCCACTCTAATAAATGTCAATTTGATAATTCACGTTTTTGCGATTCGATGTAATAAACATATGCCAAAGCAGGACCACTTATACTATACTACCTTTTTCGATACAGTCTATAAATTTCATCACTTTTTGTCTAAAAACCTAAGCAATGATGTCATGTGTGTCTGTAGGTGACTGTGTATCCAGGACTGAGCTATGAATTTCGTTCCACGATGAATTGTATGTGAATGTTACGAAAAGATCCTGTCGTCCATAATTCACCACGAACCCGCACATATGCTAAAGCATCTTGAGTATATTAAGCTAAATATCTGCGTACACTTACAGATTACAGCGCACACTGAACGATTCACGACAGATATAAGCATTATGAATATCTAGAATGTTAACTTACGTCACACGTTTTATAAACACACAAAATCACTTTCAATGTTAACATTAGAAATCAATGACCGCATTGCATAACAACTAAGAACAGCTTGAAAACAAAATCTTGCAACACGATATATGTTAATAAAAACCTAATATACTATTCTGTATGACATAAAAATACTGCAGCGACGCAGTATTCAACACGATTTTGCAGTATTTCATGCGCTTATTAATTAATGTTAACATTAATGTTTATGTACGCGTTCACATTTTGACATGTAAAATATCATTTCCGATGTTTCGTCATACCGAGACAAAGAATGTCTGCACAAAATGACCTTTTCAACAGCCTACGCAAATTTTATATATCGGTCACAATCAAAACCGGTAAGTGATTATCTTAATCGAGTTGTAAAAATTTCATTTATCACTGAAATTTAGAGTTCCAATTTTTTTCAATTTCTCATCATAAAAATTTGTTTTTCAATTTCTTCTACAGCCTATGTCACTTCTAAGGATGCGAGAAATTACCCCTATGTAAAAAAAGCTAATTAGCATCATGAGTTTTTGAGTTATAACGAAACAAACAAACAAACGTAATTCGTAATTTATTTATTAGTCAGGATTATACAACTCTCTTGGGCGCCCAACACTGGAATATGCGTCGTCAATTTGGTCCTTATTTTTTTATCTGATAAGCAAATTTCTATAAGAATTTACAATGAAGAAAAATTCTTAGTTCCCGTTCGATGATTAAATTTCATGAGATGCAACCTACATCTCCTGAAAACCCGACCGTACATTTGAGGAGCCTTGACCGAGACAGCGAAATGACCAACAGAGTAACTAAAACAATCATGACAAAATATTGGCGCAGTTACTTTAAAAATTGGCATTCAACTCTTGATTATCATGTTCAAAATAATCACAGAGTGGCGCCGCCAACTTGTTCCTGCATTTGTATCACCACGTAGAAGTCCTATCCTTGAAGTCTGAAGAAAACTGAACCAATACGCAAAGATAAAACGAGAGAAAAAAAAGCTGATTCGAACAGCTTGAGTCATGTTCCCTACATACGCACAGTTATTCTTCAGATGTTCTCAAGCTGTTGCTTCGAAATTATACAGTTGTACCAGCCGATACCATCTACGACAATGATCAACAAACATTCGACATCAAAAGTGTCCACAATACATCAAACTTGTAAGGTCGCAGATGAGGACAAGTGAGATTTGGCTATTTTCTTTATTCAGTTTATTTCCTTCAAATATAAATTCACAATAGTTGATTATAATTGTCGTATGTTTTCATTATTCTTTGTTCTATTACATATGATGTTAGAAGTAAAACATTTCCAAGTTGTTTTCCAAAAATAATTTTGTGAATCAGCAAAGTCTATCTTTTATTTTCCTTCGTAATTTCAACAAAGTCCAACTATCAGAATATTTTCTATGTTCCAATCTTGAAAATATTCTATGTCTAAACTTGACTTGGTGAAAAGTCCAATATTCATATCGAGAGATATGAAAAATTTCTAAGTCCAATTTTCTAGTTTTGTAATATTGTATAAGTTCAAATTTTACCTCTCGGAATATTTTCTAAGTTCACTTTTTACTTTTTTGCACTTTTACTTTTCACTTGCTGGTCTTCTTCTTATGGTTCTGATGGTGAGTTCTGACTGACTGACCTGAGGGAATCTGTGTGATTCTCAAATCATTTGACCTAGATTTGCGAGATCGGTGTGATCTCACAACAGTCACACATAGTAGTAAAAGAGTAAGACTTATATCAAGTAAGAATAATACTAGTCTTGTCTCGCAAGTCTAAGTTGTATGATTCATCAGTGTGACGTACATTGATTTCTTTCATCGGCGTTGACAATTTTTCTAAGAACAAAGAAAATGATTTGAATATATATGAATATATAATTAATTAAATATTGTTCGGTTTTTAAATATAAATAAGATTATTATAATATAAGGAAAATAAATAATATTCATATCTATATAATATATCAATTTTAAGAAGTAATTCAAAAGCAAAAATATCAGGAGAATATAAAAAGAAGTTGGTGATTCATAAGAATGGGATAACTTGCAAAGAGCTCTTCGAAGATGTAACGGTAGCCCCTTCCAAATGGCTACCTGAACTTCTTGAGTGTTCGGATGTTATATCATTTTCTCATTTAAGTTAATATAAGAAAATTTGAATTATGAGGGGCAAAATACGCAGTATGTAACAAACTGAAAGTTGGTGTAATTCTTTAATGTTAATCATCAAGTGACTACTGAATTTGGTAGAGTATCACATCCTTATAAAATGTGAACATGTTTTTATAGCAATTCATGGAAAATCATTCAAATTTGAGATAAACAACAAATAAGGATTTGATAGCATTTACTGAAAAATGATATTTATGTTTGAATGACGAAAACATTTTATAATAAATAATACTCATATTAGAAGTATTAGATGCTAACTTTTTGATATTCGTACCCGTTTGTAGTAAATTATATTTGATAATGTAAAATTGATGAGTTTCGAACAATCTCATTGTTAAATAATTGTCACTAATATAGAAGTCCTTCGAAATATGTAACTAATATTGTTATAGTTATTATTGTGTGATAAAAATTATTCGAAAAAAAGTTGACTACTTGCAAATACCATTAAGGGTTATTATATGGAAATCTAACTCCCAAAAAACTGATTAAAATTACGTACGTTTATGTTTAAAAAATTAATTAAAAATATAAGTTCATACATCCGCTTGAGCAGAACTAGATTGATCAAATACTGATGCAAAAAAAAAATTATCTAAATGTTAATTTACAATTGATTTATTAAATTGTTGTCCTCAATCTGTTGTCCTCAAATTGTTCAACAGCAACAGAATTCGTCCGACTGTCCTCAAATAGTTCAGCATCAAATATACCAGAGTTCTCATCCAAGAGCCAGTCCTTGCTCAGAGACTCTGTTTATATTTTAACTAAATTTCTTTAAATAAACTATTCAACGTGTCCAGAATCAAATCTTAACCAAGAGCCAGTCCTTGCTCAGAGATTCCGTAACCTCAAGTGAAATTTCAACTAAGCAAAAATTACCGCCAAGAGTTGAGTCCAGAAGGTTTTTACGTAAGCATTAATTATTCAAAATTATTATATTTTAAAACTTATATTTGTCGCTGTTCGGAAATTTGACAATTTACCAATAGCTGCCGGTAAACAGGGCAGCCTTACCGCAACGCCGCTAGAGAACAGCAATGCACGGCTGTCCACGCGCGCAACAACGCCAACACTTTGCATAGCTCGCGCGCCGCTGGGCGGCGGTTGTCGCACTCTGCGCGCCCCTCTCACAAGCGATCCGATAACTTGCGGGCCTAAATAAGGCTGCTCTGCCCGGCAGCAATCACTTTACCCAGCGACTGGGTGGTGACAACACGAGCGACTCGTGTACGATCCCCTGAGGATCCTTTTGCCAGGCGACTCG
This sequence comes from Trissolcus japonicus, assembly GCA_030522925.1. Classification (NCBI taxonomy): domain Eukaryota; kingdom Metazoa; phylum Arthropoda; class Insecta; order Hymenoptera; family Scelionidae; genus Trissolcus; species Trissolcus japonicus. The sequence continues at coordinate 39,008 of JAPYZS010000684.1, read as the reverse complement.
AGCGACTCGAGAAAGTCTCTCTCTCGCTCTCAAAGCGACAAGCGTGAGATTCACGAATCTCACACCCGGTGCAACCGGTCACCCTGCATCAGGGGCCATTCACCGGCACACACCCTAGCGACTAAGGAGCGTGCTCGAGGTACTCCGGCGACCGGAGATAACCTCAAAGTCGAACACATTGCGAGGTGCGACGCCCTAGGGCTCGCACTTACGGTCAACCTAACCTAGGTGACCACAACACCAGCATTCCCTAGCGACTAGGGAAACGTGCTCGGGGAAGTCCGACTAAAGTAGTACTCCAGCGACTGGAACACTACCCCACCTCGAACACATCACCAGGTGCGACACCCTGGTGCTCGCATCTCTGGTCACCTAACCTAGGTAACCGCTACATCGACATCCCCTAGCGACTAGGGCGATCGTCAGGGTACTCCAGCGACTGGAGCACACCCTACTTCGAACGCATTGCGAGGTTCCGCACCTGGTGCGTGTACCTCCGGTCACCTACCTTCAGGGGCCGTTACAAAACTCCCTCCAGAGACTGGTTGGCGAGTCACAGCAATATCCACCGCTCACCCTGAGGCAATATCACCGGCGACCGGTCGATAATTGTCCACGCTAGAGAGCGCCACTATCCCCTACGCGTACAAGCCGACTGAGGAGTCGCACTTCCACCATTAGAGAGCGACGCCAGCGCCAATACTCTGCCCGTCGAGAGTCTTCAAGTACAGAGGGCGCCTCGAGCGAATTCCTGAAACGCCGTGAAAACAAGCCCAGAGCGCTTGGCTCAACGCGGGTCTGACGAGGACGCCTCAGGGCGGAATCTCAAACAGCGGTCCTTCGGCGGGACGTCATCCCGCGAATTGAACTGAAGCGTTTAAAATGGTGGACGATGAATTCGCAGAAGCGCATGGCCTCCAGGCACTAGAGCTCAAAGCGCTAGCGATCCCAGAGGCAGAACTCCGCATCATACTGCAGGATGTAGACCGCCTCCTCATCAATGTAAAGAAGAAGGGCATCAAGAATTTCGCCGCAAAATTCTTGAAAGGGCGACTAGAAGCGCTGCAAACATTGCAACAAAGGGCGGAGCCTTTACACGCCCGCATGGAAGCCACATGCAGCAGCGAAGCAAGAAATAGCTTAGACTATTTCTTCACAATATATTCATGATTGTATATATGCATATGTACAAAGAATTACCTGAATTAGTTCAGGAAACAGTAACCAATGAACATAAATATGTAACGTACAGACGCTTAGATCCTGCAGGTGGTGGTGTAACATCAATCAACGCTGTCACGATCATGTAACTATAGACACTCGGAGGGTCGTACAATATCGTCCGATTTTTTCAAACGCATTTAAGGCCCACATTAACGTTGAATGTATCAATTCCGTTGAAGCGGTAAAATATATCTAAATTTATATGAATGAGGCCTGTTATATACGTTTCTGACGGTGAAACTGAGAATTTTGTGTATAGGAATACGTTTCTATGAACAAATAAATAAATTCTAGGTTATCTAAGTTTATGTGTAAGGTTATAACACTATCGTGCGAGTTTTCAGTGATCAGGCCATTTTCGAAGTTCGGCATGCTCGCAGGTAATTTAATCTACTAGATAAAGTACAAATGTATCAAGCTGGGCGGAATAACATTAGTAACGGAACAATTTGGCGTCTTTTGAATTTCCCACAGCACGAACATTTTCTACCTGTTGCAGATTCAACTATACGCCCAAAAAATGGTAAGCGACGTTTTATGGAGTGCTTAATCAACGATTGTGCTAAGACATTACTACATTCTGGAGTTCTTAACTAGTTTACGTGGAATGCCATTTCAAGAAAATCAAAACGTGCAAAACAAGGAGTTCGTGTTGGCCCTGATAAGCCAAAAGTGATATAAGTTCCTGCAATTTGACTATGCATGCAGTTCATCCGAATCAATTCAAGTGTTCTTGATCGCGACTTCTACTGACGGTTGGGAGAAAACCATCATTTTTCACTGCCCTCCGAACTATCGACGGTAGGGAAAATCAAACCTACAAAAAAGTGTGCGAGGTATTAAGTGTTTCACAGAACAACGATTACTGGAATCTTACTATAGAAGGGGCTGTAGCAAGCTGATTCAATTTCTGATTGAGACTTTAATTCTCAATAATGTTGACCTCCTCGAACGTTCCCACTCCTCTCACTCATTAAAATCAATTTAAGGAACCAAAATGTCAAAAACGTTCATTTCGAATAAGTTTGTATTGAATCTGTTGCTATCTTCTGTAAGGAGTTCCCATGATATAGTTTGAGCTTTGGCCTTCTCAAGTATTAAACAATATGAAGCATTTCAGCTTCATCGTTACTTACAGGGTGACGTCCTGCTCACAGTAATTCAAAGTTACCCGTACACTTGCACCATCAAATACTCCTGTCAGCAACATCAGCAAAAGCAGTGATAGATCCCACATGCTGTGTCTATGTATACTAATGATGTCGTAAAACTACTAATGGATATCCGACTTCCTAGAAATATGCTGTCAAGGCTCTTGACATTAGTTTAAATGATATTCGTAATAACAATCATCCGATGGCTGGTTTACTCGTCGTTTTCAGCTGACTATTCCAGACAAACAATCCCTGTTATTGTTTATAAAACACCAGCTGTCAAACTTAATACGATTATCAAACATTTGGAAATGGGGAATTAAATCATACACACTTTGAATAAAAACATGAGGGTGTTAGTTCACAACGATGAAACTGTTCGTTTCGTTAATAGGGCGGTTGGCCGCCCTATTTCAAATCGGTAATAATTTGCTGCAAACGGATGATAATGCTCACATCACACTTTCTCCGGAATTATGTAATATCGTGACTCTCCTGATTATGACATTACCGCTGTATTTCCTGATATTTACATGAACTTTGAGACTTAATTAATTCGAAAGAGTTTCTGCAAATGACATTGTAAATCATTCAAAGGATACGATATTACAAATAATGCCAGGACAAGCGACAGTTCACAAAATTTCTATTTTCTTAATGGACAACGACGACGCAGTACAATAAAAATACTGCAGCGTATTTGCTGCATTATTTAACAATGATTGCCCGTGCGAAGCACGGCCATTCAGCTAGTATATATATATAGTGCAAGTGTAGTATAACACCAGTGCATTACCAAGACATTTTACAAGAAATTGAAGTTATTAAATCAATATCAAAGAAATAGACGGCGGATTATCGAAAGTTGAAACGATACGATGTGCTGGCCATTGGTGGTTTTATAAAACTGATTAAACCGCTTCGAAAAGACGACAGTTTTTTATATTATTTGACGACACAGGAGTTGTTTGAAGTGCTATTCGACATTCATGAATCAACGGGGCACGAGGGTCGAGACAAAATGTTACATGCCATCAAAAAAAATCATTGTCATATTTCAAGAGAAATAGTTATGACTTTTCTTTTATTTTGCAAAACTTGCAAGGACAAGCAGAATTTGCAAGCGAGAGGATTCGTATCGAAACCCATTTTAAGCAAAGAATTTGATTCTCTGGGTCAAGTTGACTGAAGAGACATGCAATCGCAACCGTATAAAGAACATCGCTTCATTATGACGTATCAAGACCATTTGACAAAGTTTACGATCTTAAATAAATAATAAATGTTACATTTGAATATTAAATGTAACTCCCGTTGCCATTCCGATCTTTCTTGCAGAAACAAATAAAAAATAATATTCTTGCACCAATTTATATTTTTACGTTTTTCACATACTAGTATACAATAGTTAAATTTGAACTAAATGATAGTCAGGCAATGTTGTGACAACATTACCTAAAGTAACTCGGGCAGAGTTGTTTGACCCCCGGCAATGCTAGGAATTGCCTAGGCACTGTTAGATTTTGTAGGCAAAGTGTTAGGCAAAGCCATAAATAATCAAAATTGTCTAATATGCCTAGGCAATTCTAGGAATGCCTGATTTTGGGCTTTGCCGGTAACATATGTATGTTCATTTATTTTCATTACTCCATTCTCCATAATCCATTCTCTTTAATACAGGCACTCTATTCTTCTAGGAAGAGTCTTCTTGAAGTATGCCAGACTTCAAGGTTCTGCGTATAAGCCAACATATCGTGGAGATGTCTAAGTATTCTTCTCTTCGCTGGTAGCCTTAGTGAACATTCTTCGCACGTGACTAGTTGCTGGTTTCACAAGCACGACGGTGTTCATGACCTTCGCTATTTTGGATTAGACTTTCTTGACTACGGTTTTTTCTTACATTACATCGGCATTCAGTTCTCCCAGCAGTTTCCCCAGGGCAAGAAGTGCTTGAGTGCTCCTCGTCATTTCTCTGCTTAGGGCAGGATCTTTCGTATGTATGGTTTCCGCACCATGGCGTTTCGAAAGTTTTTCTTTTTGTAGTTTAAAGGATTGAACCATTATCCATATTGTTACCAGCGCTTCGTAACAAAAATAGTTGGGAGTGGGTATACCCTCGGTCTGGCATTGACCTACCCCAGTTTCCTAAGGCCCACTTTCGCTTCACCATTCCCGGAATACATGGACGAACTAGAACTTGCCTGGGGCAACACGGAGTCTGATCTCCATGTCCAATGCGTATTTCCTGATTAGGGCCCGAAGAGGCTGGCTGGCTTCTCAAAATTCTTTTGAGAATAGGATCTCTATTGACTCTTTTCCAGAGGTCTGAACTACTTCTAAAATCGTTTAGTTTTCTGAACAACGAATACAACACAATCTTAATATGTTATCACTTCAAATAATAAAGAATTCACAATGTAAAAAACAATCATGCTACAATATACTATCTACTCTGAAGTCAGCTCTCAGCAAATACAAATTCTCTCCTTTACACATGCACGCAAAACACAAATTATTTCCCTCAAAAGAGGGAGCATAATGAATGGAGGAGAATAACCGCCGTCTTGGAAGCAAAACTTAATTCTGCTCACGAGCAAAACAGTCCTGCTCTCGGAGGAGCAGAATCGGATCGGAACAAAGCAGTCCTCCGTTTCCTCTCGGGAGCTATTTTACCTAAGGAAGTAAAATCTCATTTGGCCACCTTGTTGCAAAATGAACTATTATAAGCCTGAAGTATGAAAAGCTATTACCGTTAGAGTAAGATTTGAATTTCTAACTTGAACGGGAAACCTTCGCTGAGAAAAATGACGCTCATCAGTGGCTCGTTGACGGTGACACAACACTTCTCGTTGTTGAAAAAATTACATAAATATAAATAACCTCTCATTAATGAATACTACATAACTATCGCACGAAAACCGTGCCACTAATTAAGGGGGTTTTCCGTGAAATCAGTCTGGGGAAAAGCCCATTTTCATAATTTTTTTGATCAAATTATACAATTTATAATTTCGGGATTTCTGCCAAAACCTTGTACGTATATTAAAGTATACTTTAATTTTTTTCATTAAAAAATAGATGCGTCTTATCGTTGTATATGTGCGGCTAAATATTGAAGATAGACTTTCTTTACTTTTTCGTACGTCAAACTCCAACTAATTTAATTTATTTTTTGAATCTCATTCAATTTTTGAGTTCAAATAAACCGTTTTGACTCTATTTCGCACGCCAATTAAACGTGCACGCCGCACATATGCTACAATAAGATGCATGCTATTTGATAGATTTTTCAATGTAAAAATTCGTAAGTATACTTTAATATATGTATTAAGTAATGACAAAAACCCTGAAGTTATACAATGTGTTATTTCAATAAAAAAATCATGAAAAGTCTTTTTTAAAGTCAAATTTACCGAAAAACTCTTGAACTCGGGAGGCCAGAAACATAGAGTGAGAGACGGCGTGGTGGCGACTTTTGAGTGCCGCCTCCTACCTTCGGCGCAGCGCTGAGCTCAGCCTGACTTCGTCAAACCTCCCTGTAAGAGGTTGACGTTGAGGCGATGGCCCCCTTTCTAACCCCGGTCGATAACAGCAAGCGTAAGCCCTGCTCCACTGTTGATTTGTCCTTTGCGCAAAGTTCGGCGTTGGTCCTGGGTTGCTAGGTACCCTCCAGGAATTGAGTTTGAAGAAATAGCGTTGATCCTTCCTTGACCTAAAAAATACTTCCATGTAAGTGTCTGTCAAAGCATGCGAAATCCTGGTTGAGCTGAGTCATTGCACAATGCCTATAAGATAGAAATTTCTAATATATGATACGGGCTCTAATATGAGCCCGTATCAATTTTCAGCATATTCAAGAGGCATATTAAAGAGCATATTAAAGAGGCCATATGGGCTCTCCTTCGAAGCTTCCTTCAATACAATGTATCAGAATGAATGAGAGTACATAAGGGTAAACTTTGACTCTGATTTACATTCATGTACGTTTATTTTCTCTTGTGCAATCAGGTTCATTCTCATATACGTGTGTGTACTCTTATTCACGCTGAGTTACTTTTACGAACTCTTCACTCATTCTCAATCACTCTTATTTGTTAATTCATATTTTTTATTCTGTTCTAATGTTTTTACAATCCATACACTGTATGTAATGAATGACATTGTGCTGGCTTAGGCTACATAATTTGCTTTTAATTTTTCTTACAATGAAGTTTGTTGATGTTTTTGAAAATTTTTCTAATGTCAAACTTTTTTGACATTTTAAATAGTCAAACAATTCGACAATTAATTTAAAAGAAACAAATAGAAAAGGAATACGTAACTAGTATTGTTATTACGAGTTCTATTTTTATATAAATTATTGTATCTGAGATGTCTCGATCTTTTGTTAAGGTGACATTTACTTTTTTCAGCCAAAAAAACAGGGATTTTATTTTTTTTACGAATAAATGACATTGTTTTCGTTCCGAGTTTTTTATATACTATTCATTATAGTTTCACGTATTTTCTGGATTTTTTATGTCAAAAAAATATCAGTTGCACTCGAGTTGCAGTATCGAAAGAGTTAGGGTGCACTTTTGATGGGGCGGTAGCCTACAGTTCTTCTGAGTGATCAGAAATCAATTTTCGTTGTGAGTTATTGAACTAGATGAAATTATCTGGAGTTTGTACCACTTTCACATGAAGAAGTTGAAAATTAACAAAATGGCGGCCACATTAAAAAAAAGTTTTAAAAAGTGCAAAAAATGCACTCTTTGAATGTGGCCGCCATTTCGTTAATTTTCAATTATATAGTATTAACTATAATCATATTATATTTTATAGTATTTTTTGTTTCGAATGATAGTTGTCAAAAGTGTCAATAATGGTCTGAATATTATCTTTAGGAACAATAGTAAAAATGTCATCAACATCACAACAGTATGTAGTAGCATTGAAATCTAGAAATGACAGAAAATGATTTTTAAGATCTTCCATAACAAAGTCAGCGAATATAAATAAAATAAAACGACCTATAGCTGTACATTATAGGTGTACTGTCGATATGTTAGTAGCATTTTCTGATGAAATCAAAAAAACAAATTCATTACTAAGTTTTCAGGTCACTCCACGGTATGAAAGATTTTTGTAGAATAGTTGTCGACCTAGATTTTATACTTCGGATGATTATTTCAGTGAGAGAAAAAAAGCACACATTTGGCTCACTCGCCAAGCAGTTTCTGCTTTTTCCGGCAAGCAACCTTGAGTCAGCAACATTAGCAGGTTATGGGTCAGCATATTCGTCTTGCCAAAGAAAGCGAAATTGTTTGCTCATTTCAAAAGCCATTGTTGCCGTCTCATCGGGTATATATTGATTCTTTAAGGGGAATTTTCTTTTTTCAGCCAAAAAAACGGGGTTTTTATTATTTTTTTCACGAATTAATAACATTGTTTTCGTTCCGAGTTTTTCATAAACTATTCATCATAGTTTCAAGTACATTCTGGATTTTTCATGTCGAAAAAATATCGGTTGCACTCGAGTTGCAGTATCGAAAATATTAGGGTGCACTTTTGATCGGGCGGTAGCCTACGGGTCTTCTGAGTGATTAGAAATTAATTTTCGTTGTAAGTTATTAAAGTAGATGAAATTATCTAGAGTTTGTACCACTTTCACATAAAAAAAGTAGAAATTAACAAAATGGCGGCCACATTGAAAGAAGTTTTAAAAAGTGCGAAAAATGCACTCTTACGTCCGGAGAAATGACAGACAGTTTTGAATTTTCTTATTTTTATTCTTTATTCTTTATTTTTTGGTTCACACACATAATCACAGGAACAGGTTGGAAGAATGAAAAAGAGTTTGATTAACTTTTTACAATTTTATTTGTTCATTAAAATTAAAAATACAATTATCTACTTCTTATTCTAAATTTAAAGATTTGGGCTTTTTACCCATTCTATTTCGTTGATGTTTGCCCCTACTGATTAGGGATTCTCTATCAACCTGATTGTTGATTAGCATTAGAACCGCGGTGATTAGATTGGGGTTATAAAATTGGGCGTAGAAATTGTTTAATTCCACCTCGGACCAATCACAAGGATTTGGAAATGTGTTTCCTGTGTGATGGTGGTGGATAGTATTATTAGAATTTACCGTAGTGTTTTCTACTCTAACGCTATTATCTTAAAAATTATTGGTAACATTAAATTGGGTTTGGAGGTTTCTTAGTTCTAACAATTTCTCGCTATCATTTTTAGCGGAATTCTTAATGTCGCTTGCTAAGGCTAGTAAATCGGTTTTACCAGTCTTAGCAGCTTTAGCTTTTATACGCCTTAAAATATTTCTAATCGAATTAGCTTCAGGGGTGCTTTCTGTTTCTCCAGAGTGCTCGGACGGGGTGGAAATAAGGGCGATAGCGGTATCGAGGTTGTCTACTTAAGAAAAGAAAAGGGTATGAAGGTTAAATTAATGAATAAGTGATACTTATTGGTGGATTAATTATTTCATAAAAAATCCTAGAAAACTCTAGACCCGTACACCGCGTAAACAGTGCTATGGACCCTAAGCTCTCCGTGGAATTTAGTATGAATTAAGGAATCCTAAGTAAATGACAGACACAAGTGTTTACATTAACGCTAAAAAATCATCTGAAGCAGTGAGGTTCCGTTGGAGAACAGAACCAATAACCTTGGATAATCTTTTTGGTGAAAATTTACGAATGCCTCTCAGTTACAAACTTTGATTTAAAAGATGATGGATTAGAATCTTATTTTTTTATATAAGTGGGTTTCTTTCTCGGGATGTTTTTGGCTTCGCTCCAGGTCGTCAGGTCTCGAATCTGTCTTGCTTCTCTTGCTTGGGTTTGGCGTGGGTGAGACACAACTCACAAGTACTTGCACTGGACTTCGAGCTTTATTGTTAACGCACTTAGATTCTACTTGGTAGACTCTTTAACTTTGCTGCTGAACAATTTGGGGACAGTCAGGCTAAGTTTTTTTCTCGCTGTAGAACAATTTGTGGACTACAGATTCAAGAGCAAGTCTACCGGTGAATCGGGAGGAAAGACTAATTTGTCTGGACCAGGAACACTCTATTTATCTAAATTTGTTAGCATGGTGGACATAGGATTTGAAAAAGTAGGTGGTCTCCAGGAGTCGATTGGTGACATCTTAATTTTATTGAGGTGATTGACTCATTTTTTAATTTAAACAAAAATTGTTTAATATTGCATAAATTTTTAGTGGATTTATTGTGTTATAAATACTCAATATGGGAAAAATATGTTTGTTACCGTTATTGTATTTCTCGAAGCCGAATCATATTTTTTAGATATTTCTATTTGATATATATAAAAAATTTTATATAATTATTTTCAAACGTAATGTTTGGCATTACATTACAGCACTTTTCGGAAAATATTTTATCTCGTCTACAAATGCTACGCAAATTCTGCAAGGTTTTCCGTGTATAAATGTTTCCGTGAAACTTAACATTTCATTTAAACCTAAGTTATACCCTAAATCTAAAGCTAACTGAAAATAGCTTCTTATTCGTTGACCCTCAATATGAATAGTAAGACCATTTTTTGAAATCATTTTATTCGTCAATCAATCCTTTGAATATTATTTGATTTTCACAATTTCTTCTATTTTTGGCATAAAATGATCCTAATAATAGAATATTGTTTGAATGAGAAGTAATATGCGAAGAAAAGCAAGAAATCGACGATTAAATTGCTCCTTCTTTATCAGCTCCTCCGTGCGCACCTAACGGATTTCCAGTTTCGAATTCATCTTGGTAAACAAATAATGTTATCAACAACTTATCATCATTATTTTGATATTTATCTCTCCAAAGATCAGCTTGGATGAAATTATACACAATGTGTGTTTCGTTTTTGTTAACTGAAATGAACCGGGAATTCCTAATAGCAATTCAAGTGGGTACTTTAATGGAGTGTACATAGCGCATGCAGTTTTCATCAATGTCTTTGTTCCATCAGGATTGATATATTTTGTGAATCGTGTCCCAATAGAAAATTCTTCTGGATAACTCATTGGACCGTTCTTCGCGTATAAAGAAAATCGCTTAAATTCCGAATCAAAATTTCGGAATCCTAGTTCGATTAAACTGGTTCGTTGACGACATTTTTGCGCAAAATAAGTTAACTAATATTATGCTAAAATTGAAAGTTAAAACTTTCAATTAGTTAGGGCTTAGAAAAAAGTTACACTTATTAAAAAATAAATCACTTTTGTTCCGCCAATGCTTTGATGATTTTTTTTACGTTCGTGTAGATTTTTTTTTCACTCTTCTAGCAAGACCCTTGCAAAAGGCTCCGCACGTGCTTGCATTCGTTAGGAAAATCTATATGCAATGCGGCGAAAGACTTATAACAATAATAAACTGTATCAATGATACTGCCGCTTCTAATTTTAAAATTAAAGTCACTGATCACAACTAAAACTTGAAATCCATTCAAATTTGCATTGTTTGTTTCCGGCTTCTCAGATTCGTTTTAAATATTTCCCACAACTGCAATGTAAGAAGTAATAATAGCACTCAAATTGGAACGATACTCTTTAAATTTGGCAAACTGTTGATCACTTTGAGAAAAATTTAATTTCAAAAATTAAATCGATGAAAAAAAAATTATTGACGCAACAACCAACATATTTTACCTGAGCACAGTAAATGAATAAATCTCGAGTTTCTTGAATGGTCGTTCCAAAAGTATGCGTTGTACAAGATTTTCTTTTTTGTAGAAGAATCCCAAAAATCACTAGCAGACATAGCAAAGCCTCGATTTCCTCTTGTCCTCAAGAAATATTTACGATATTTAATCTGTTTTAAAATTAATGGAAAAAACATCAATAAGAAAACAAGTTTTGACTTTACCTGATTAAATTAAAGTTTCTTCAACAGGTTTTTTTTGTTCGTGCTTCTTAGATTACTTTTGGAGCTGAATCTTTCCAAACACTGGGAAAACCGGTTTTGTTTTCATCGGTTTTATTTGAATCAGAACCGCTATTGGATTTCATAATCTCGTAGTCTATAGCAAGCTGAAAAAACCAATTCTTCTTTTTAATTTTTTAAAAATAATAAAAAAAATATTATTCTAATGATAATACCATGAGACAATGCCCATAGGTTGAACGTAAACACTTATACGTGGTTAACGGAATGAGCCCTGGGAAGCTTATAGCGTTTCCGAGAGCGACTAAAAAGTGGTCCTCCGATGTGCTGCGGCTGCATGGCACATCGGATGCTGTCTTCTGGGAGTTCACAGAAGCAGCGCTATAATGGAGCTCGAACCCGGTGTAGAAACCTCCGTGCCGATGTTCGTATTAGTGAACGGTTCCTTCGGATACCAGTCGCCCTGCCTCGTATAAGACTTACTCGGGCATGCGGGGCTCTGCACGGGCGGACATTTTATTTCCCTAGCTACTCGTGGGATCTTTATGGATATAGAGACTCAAAATGACGAAAATGCGCCGAACCCGGCGGGCTCGACAGAGTCCAAAGGCGAGGGCGAAAAGATGGAAGTGGCCCTCGACCAACAGATTGGGAACGCCTCGTCTACCCAGGTTGAGATCGGGGATGTCGTCAAGGCAGCCGACGCTCTCAGCCTAGATACAGTCGTCGAGACTGAAAAGAATCGACCGGCCGGAAGAACAACACCGGCTCAGAAAAAAGAAGGAAAAGAAAAGCTCGTATGGCTCAGGCGGGCTCGGGTCCTTCGACCGGCACCTCGAGTGAGAGGGCGCTGGCCGGGGTCTCGAGAACGGCTGGGACAGCGAGCACGTCGACTCCAACGGGTCCCAAAAGATCAAGGGACCCGAATGAGACACCTCCCAGCTTCGCAGAGGACAAGCGGAGAAAGGTCGGCGACGGGACGTTCGCGGACGTACTTCGGGATGCCACCCGGATAGCCATTGTTCCTGAGGGCTATCCATCGGTAAGGCTGACCGAAGAACAGGTGAACCTCGTCAAGGCCTCAATCTTCGACACGATTTTCGAGGCTTAAGAGATGCCTCGATTCGAGTCAATGGTGGGACATTCAAGAGTCAAGAGTGACACATGCCTGGTCTCCTGCACCGAAGATAATTCGGTCAGATGGCTCAGGAGTGTAGTCCCAACTCTAAAACCGTGGCAGGGTGCAGAACTCCTGTGTGAGGATGGACGGGCTCTCCTGCGGTTAAGGAGAGTGATCGGCCACTTCCCACTGCCGACATCAGAGACCTCAAAGGTCTTGAGAGCCCTCAAGGGGCAAAATAGCGGGCTGGAAACAGAACGCTGGGCTGTGTACGGCAGAGACGAGCTGAAAGATAAGAAGGTCATTCAGATCGTCTTTGGCGTAGACATGGAATCCTTCTTGGCTCTGCAGAGGATAGGAGGTCGGCCTCATTTCTCAATGGGGCGGGCTTCCTTCCTCCTTAGGATCAGGAAAGAAAAAGACAAATCGGAGGGCGAGAAAATGGAAACAGATCCTCTATCCTCCGTGGAACCGGATATGCCGACGGAGAGGGCTCAAAACTAGGGAACTCTTAGTCGACACATCCGCTTCTTTCTCTCTCTCTCTCTCTCTTTTCTTTTCTCTTTCTTTCTACTCTCTTCTCTTTCTTTTCTTTTTCCGGGCCTCGCGCCCCCGCATTTAACTACGTTGATACTCAAAACGGACGGATGAATTCATTGAACGGCATAGAGTGTCTACAGATCAACTTGCAACACTGCAAAGCTGCTACTGCGATTATTGCACAGTGGCTAGCAGTGAGGCACACAGCCATAGTTCTAATACAGGAACCACGGATTTGGGGTGGGGCAATAAAAGGGCTCAATGGTAATTGGGATCTTTTTTCAGCACCAGTGGACAAACCCAGGACATGTATTATGACCAAGAACATTGTCGCTAACATAGTCCCGGAGAACTGAAGTAGGGACCTTACAACTGTGCGAATTAAGTGGGTAAGTGAACAAGGAGATGTGTAGATGCTGATCGCGTCTGCTTATCTTTACCACGATGAGAGAATACCAATGAATGACTTGGATACATTGATTCATCAGTGCGAACAGTCAAACAGTAATATCCTCATAGGCATGGATTGTAATGCATCACGTCATATGGGGAAGCACGGACATTAACCAGAGAGGATAAATGATGGCAGAATACCTTATGACGACAAATCTCACCCTATTGAATAGAGGTGATGAACCAACTTTTCGGAACAGCATCAGATAACAGGTGCTTGATATCACACTGTGTAGTCTAAGAACACAGGAATACATAACAGGATGGAGAGTCTCAAGAGAGACCTCATTATCAGATCACATGCACATACTCTACGAGATCCAGGGTAAAGAACTTGAGACGAAAGCATTCAGAAACCCAAAGACTACGAACTAGTTAGAGTATGACAAACTACTCACAGAAAGATTGCAGTCTTTTCCAACAAGGTATGGGACATGCAAAGAGCTGGACAAAGCCGTGTAACGGTTATCCACAGCGATAACATTCTCATGGGAGGATGCTTGTCCAGCTGTCCAACCCAAGCCAAGAAACAAACCGTGGTGGAACGCAAAACTGGCAAAATTGAGAACCACGACGAGAAAAAAGCTCAACAGAGCAATGAAAACAAAAAAAGAAGAGGACTGGAGTTCCTACGGAGAGGAACTCAAGACCTACAAAAAGGAGATCAGGATGGCACGAGAGAATGGTTGGAGAAGCTATTGCACAGGCATTGATAGCCTTGCAGATACGGCTAAACTGACCAGAATTCTCAACTCTGACTCTGAAGCGAAGCTCCGACAACTTAGGGAAGAGGATGGCTCATACACGGAGACAAATATGGAAACCATCAATCTTCTCCTGAACACACACTTCCCCAGTCACCAGCGGGCTGATGTAAGATCGGAACCTGAGGACAGGGGAAGGAGATACAAAAACTGGAAGTTGGCTGCGCGCGTGGTCGGTTTTCACAGGCTGGATTGGGCGATCAACTCATTTGGGCTCTACAAATCAGCGGGGCCCGATGGGATCTTTTCTGCGCTCTTTCAAAGGGGACCCGAAAGAATAAGATTGCCCATTCTTAAGGTAATGAGAGCTAGCATCGCACTGGGCTACATTCCTCGAATGTGAGCGAAAAGCTCTCAGCTGTGAGCCCACGAAAGCTTTCAGGCCAATAAGCCTGTAAGCTAATAAGCCAATATAAGCCAATAAGCCAATAAGCTCTTTCTGCTTGAAAACTCTAGAAAGACTGGTCGACAGACACATAAAGGAGTGCCACCTAATGGAAAGGCCTCTTAACAACAATCAATTTGCTTACAGAGCAGGTTGTAACACTGTAGCTGCCCTTCACACACTTGTGGGGAGAACAGAGATGAAAATTGAACAAGGAGGATGCCCTGACAGGCTTCCTTGACATAGAAGGTCCCTTCAACTATACCTCGAAAGAGGCAATTGTCAAGGCCCTGAATGAACGTGACATTGAACCATCGATCATCTTCTGGATCAGCAATATGGTGAGTAACATGAGACTGATGGTTAAATTGGGGGACACGAAAACAGAAGTCCTGGTAGAGAGGGGCTGCCCTCAGAGCGGCGTACTTTCACCACTACTCTGGAATTGAGTCGTAGATGAATTGCTGACAAAACTACGAGCACACGGTACATACGTACAAGCGTATGCTGATGATGTGAGTATTCAAATCAGAAGCCAATTCGTAGATACAGCAATTGAACTTATGGAATCAAGCCTAGAACAGGTAAAGGAGTAGTGTAATGAAACAGGACTGTCGGTTAATCCGGATAAAACGGAACTTGTTTTATTCACCAAAAAGATAAAACACATCGGGCTTAGGGACGTTAAGTTCGATGGTAGAACACTTCCGTATAAAGATGAAATGAAATACTTGGGTGTCTTCCTGAATAGTAAACTATCCTGGAAAAACACCTCGACTACATCAAAGGTAAGGCTACTATCTCGCTCTGGCTCTGCAGAAAGGTCATTGGGAGGAATTGGGGCCTATCTCCAAGATTATATAAGTGGATATACGAATCAATCGTCAAACCACGCATTACCTATGCAGCCATGATTTGGTGGCATAGAACAGACTTGAAATCGTTAGAACAGACTCTGAAACATATTCAAGATATGGCACTAAGAGGATTCACAGGGGCCCCAAAGACAACACCCATCACGGCGATGGAAGTTCTGGTGGGCATCCCACCTCTGGAACCCTATATCAAGGCATCAGCTAGACTGGAAGCCTTGAGAACTAAATGCATGGGTCTTTGGAGAGACAGAGGAAAACACTGTAAAATTGTGAAGGTGATTAGTGGTCTGACTTCACTGTCAGAACCACAAGACCTTAAGGTACCTACATTTCATGTAGACAAACGACACAAAAGTATCATGCTCAGTAGAGATGACTGGGAACAAAGACGATACGAGGCACCGAAACAGGGAACGGTCACCTATACCGACGGATCTCGAATGAAAGGGAAAATCGGGTATGGACTTTTTATAGAGAATAGAGGTATCAAGGTCAGCAAACCGCTGGGCGAACATGCCTCTGTTTTCCAAGCAGAGGTAATGGCCATTTATAGGTTCATAACTCTATGCAAAGAATTGAACCTGCGAGGTAGGATTACAATATGTACCGGCAGCAGGGCGGCTATCGGCGCTATTGATAAATCCATCCACAGATCGATACTCACTGATAAGTGTCAAACTGTATTAGATGAGCTAACACAACAAGCCCAAGTATCCCTGTGTTGGGTCCCTGGACACACAGGAATACCAGGTAACGAATAGCTGATGAGTTAGCAAAGAAAGGTGCTGAGAGAACCTGTAACGAGCAAATCGTCAACAGGGGACTCTGTGATAGCATAGCATACATCCAAGACTGGCTACGCGAGCAGTCAATACTAGACAAGCTAGGACGAAGGTAGACAAGCTAGGGCACTCATTGGGAAGTATCCTGAAGCTAGTAGAACTTCAGAAACGTTAAACCTCAACAAGAAACAGCTGAGAGCTTTAACAGGCTTATTGACGGGGCACTGTCCCACAAGACACTTCCTATATAAAATAGGTAAGGCAGACAATAATATATGTAGATGGTGTCAACAGGGGAGTGAAGACACCATACATATATTACACGAGTGCCCAGGGCTCACATACCTGCGTGGAACCTGCCTGGGGACAGAATGGCCACCAATGGGAAAAGTACACCATATTGGTTTGACAAACCTAGCTACTCTTATGGAGAAGCTAAGTCTCTAAAGCATGTAGCATTTGCACATGTAAACCGCGCGCGTAAGAGTACAATGGACGAATGTCTGAGTGCTCTAGGGTTTTCGGAGTTAACTCTCGCGTTATTCGTTTTGTATTTGTTCCCTCATTGGAAAACTTTCTGTCCACTTTTGCATAACCACATCTTGAGGACTGTCATTCTCTTTTAGCCAGACTATAGTATCATGTACTTCTTAATCGGTCATGTTTTAAAATTATTACAAAAAAATTAAAATATTTAATAATTCAAAATGAAGATTCTATATTGACTCTTTAAACCTATAAGAATTCAACATTTCGTATACAGTCTTTCTTTCTAATGAGTCCAAGTGTAATACCATTTTTTCGTATACGCACGTGCTTTTTGTACAAAAATATCATAAAATAAATTTCAAAGTAAAAGAGTTCAATTTCTAATGATAACTTTAAAATTATATACATTAATATTGTGGATACATGGTTTTCGCGAATTAATGATATCAAAATAGTATCAACGAATACCTATAACAATTTGTGTATTCGAATTCATATTCGATGATGAGGTCACTTAATTTAGACGTATCTAATTTATCGTTTTGCTTGAAGTCGGCGTATGCTTGTTTACCTCTTTCAGTACTATCAAGCAGATCCCTCACTGATTTCTTTGTGACATCTATTAAAGTCAAATCATAAGTCAAGAATTATCAAATTAATCCCAAAAATTAAATTTCAAGTAAAAAATTTGAGTGTCCAAGAAATGTTCATTAAACAAATGAAAATAATTTGACATTTCGTACGTTCGATCCTAATCAAACTAATGTTTTGATGAATTTCTGGAGGGTCGTGAGATTTTAGGTAAATGGGTTCGATTTGAAGTATGCTAGATTGGTTTGAAACCACGAACACCGTAGATGTATCTGATTCAATCTGATACCCATTTTTCCGAAAAGTTATCTTATATGCAAACGTTCTTCTAAACCCACCCTCTTCATCGTGGAGAAGTTTATCCATTATATCGTTGTCGATATCAACAAATATTTCTTTACCATTTCAAGCATCTAAATAGATTAAAATACTAATTAATGACAATAATAATATTGGAATAAAGTTATATTTAAATATTGAATAATTTTATCTTCAATCATTTTAATTAATCAAACATTAAAAATACTCAAAAATAAATTTAATGATAGGTTTTTACGCTAGACTTGAAAGATTTTAACCTGTTGCTGTCAAATATTTGTGCGAAGAAATTGAGGTTATAATAATAATGAACTCATCTGTGAAACGATCGACGAAGTTTTTCAGGCCCCACTCTGTTAATTTAATAATTAAAGAACTGTCCATTTTCGACGTCATTTTGCACTGTACTGACAATTCGAATAACCATTGAAAAATTCAATGAAATACTGACAGACTTCGAACTCGTCAGTTATCGGCTCGTGAAAGTCACACGAGTGTCGCTTGCTGCGACATGGAGTTGGCCCTTGATAGTGACACGGCAAATACGACTGACTGGTCAAGCAGAATCTACCGACCTGCCAAGTAGTATTTACTGATTTTAAAATCGGCAGTTTATGCTTGGCATTCGAAAGCTAAAATTGTGCTTTTTCTCTCTCAGTATATGGTAAAGACGCTCATGAAAAGTGTAGAAACATCAACTCTTTAAGGCAAGAAGAAGTTTCGACTAAAATTGAACGATATATATTATGAATTAGTTCGCAATATATAGAAAAAATTTCATTATGACAACTTACATATATAAAAATATTATACACTATTATTATCAACTTATAATAATAATGACGATGATAATAATGAATATAATTTGAATTACTATTAAACAATAATAACTTATTTAGTTACATTTCTAACAATGTTCAAATTTTTGGAGAATTCTGAAGTCATTAGCAAAATTAATACATACTTTAAAATTTCCCCCAGTAGGGTCATACTGCTTGCAATTATAATGTGTAACTTTTTTTTTGGTTTTTGTCAAGATTCTGAGATAATAAAACCATTTTTTTAAGTTATTTTGTTGACTATTTACAAACAATAAATCTAAGACATGAATTATCGTTGCTATAACCTACAAAAGAAATACTTTTTTTCGAAACAAATAATTCCAACTCGTTTTTTGTACTATTGATTGTCTGAATTGAACATTCCAATTAATTTTTTTATTCTAAAATTATTTTCATAAATTTTACCTGTTTCAAAAGTAATAGAATTAACAACGTCATTAACATATATAGTTCATTTTAACTCTCAATACTAAAAAAATGTTGAGAAAATGAACTTTTATTGTAATATATTGAACAATAATTTTTTAAATTAATATTAAATTCAATTTTATTTTCAGTTCGACAGCGCGCAAATCCAATGACATTGGAGGAACAAGAACTAATCATTACAGCGTTAGAGAACAATCCCAGTATGTTGACAAAAAATTCACCAATGTCAATGCACGAAATAAACATGTAACTCGAATAAAAGGCTGGAAACAGCATACACTAACTGCTCTTCACCACCGTCTTCTACTTGCACAAGCGGTGCACTCATGATTCCTACTACGATAAGACAACCATCACGTCCCATCAATACTCAATATATCTTGAGAAAGTGTGCGTCGAACGTCACTTCTCCACCTCAAAAACTCACCGCTCAACAGATACACGAGAAAAATCTAAGAGAATGAGCAGACATATCAACAGGAATTAAAACCTTGGTAAGAAAAGTCGAGGCAATGGATAACACTCTGAATCTCATGTGTGAAAAGTTTACGCCTGAATCATCGGCAGTAAACATCATGAGCACTATGAGTAAAAAGGTTTTTGGAATAATGAAGAACGTCGATATGATGGGCGAAAATGCGATAAATGAGATTAATCAATGCATTCGGTTTAACAGCTTGCTCGGAAAAGTGGATCAGGTAAACGCAAACTTGAAAATGATGTGCGCCAAAGAAGAAAACAAGGAATGAAGTTCAACATTTCAAGATTTGACAAGATATATGATTGATTTTTGTGCTATGATAAATGTTTTGGATTTACAAAAGTATAGTTGAGATGCATAATCGTTTGTTAATACAAACAATTGAAGTTTTTGATAATGCCACAGTACAAATTTTTATTATCATTTATTATTTTCCATTATTTTTGTTCTAAATAAAATTCACTTCCTTGCTTCTAATAACAAAAAAACATTACACTTTTAACTTTCTTATGTTCTCTATATGTATTTTTTGACAGGTGACTAGGATAATAATATCTTCGTAATTTCTTTTTTTTATTTTTGATCATCTCAAAATAAGAGCATTGTTAATGCGATATTATGAATCCATGTATGACGATTTTCATATTGTTATGTGATTTGAGTTACTTTTAAAATATAGACATAATAATTGTGTCTCATAATTTCTAAGCCTTGTTATGATTATCACAGTGTCACTATTATAAAAACGATGGCTCTTACAAAGACTGTCTTGTTTCGAATTATCGTTTAAAAGTGTTTTATCTCTGTGTTATTTGGATTGCAGATAAGACACTTTACAGCAATATTTTGAATCAAGACAGTCTTCGTAAGAGCCATCGAAAAGTATCATTAACCTATTGTCAAGTTCGCCTAGCAGTATTAATGAAATGTGATATTTCCATATGCTAAGCAAAAAGATTGTTACTCTTGTATGTAACTAACTTGTCTTGTAACTATTAAAATTGTGTATAGTACAAAACTTTAATGATTGTAATAATGAAAATGTAAATGCCCATTATATAATAATCATTAAGAAATAAATACGAAGTACTATATTAATATATTTATTCATGTCAACCTAATATCCAGAATTAATTTTTTCAAAAAACTATACAGGAAACAAAATGTGTAGAATCATACTGTTAATTATGTATAGTTTTATGAATATATTATAAAAATAAACACGCTTTTGTTTCAATTTGACGTTATTAGCCACATTTGCCATATTTGACATCGCCACTAGTATATAACTGCACTTGCTGTCTTTTGTAAATAAAATAAATTAAACAAAATAAGATTATGGGTATGATTTTTTTTGTCATAAAAAAAATATAAATTACTTACTTATTACATTTTTTTTATTCTAATTGTCCCGCGGATGAAAATGGACTAATATGACTAATGGACTAATAATAGGAATGAAAAACGGTAGTAAACTCAGCTGATGGTCGAATCGATTCGATACATAGCAGACATACATAGCATGACAACAGAGCCAATGCACTGTTGTCAAAAACTTTTTCTCTTTGGGAACCAACAGTGCAAAAACACTTGTAAGGTATTGAAGCTTCATTCTGAAAATAAAAATCGTGACACTGCTCGACAGAAGTAAGTAACAACTTGTTTATTCCTTCATAGTTGATTTAATTATTATTATATCATATACGATACATATTATTATTTTTTCCGATTTCACTATTCGGTATGTCAATTCTCTATGTCTAACCTCAAAACATACAAGTTTAAGCATTTCTTTGTTTATTATTTTAAATATTATAATTCTAATAACATTATGCTACACATTTTTATAAATTCATTTTCTTAGTGGAAAATTATGGGAAAATCACATTGGATGTACAGAGGCTAATAATCGAAGGTATTGAAAAAAATCCAACCATTTTGTCTGGAATATTTTTAAACCCCGAAGAACAGCGACAATACAAGCTTGATTGGTTCACTTTGACAAGTAAGTTAAATTCAGAAACTCCTTTTCATATAGATTCATACAAGTGGCAGTATGTAAGTTTAAAATTGATGACAACTATACAAGTTAAAATAAAATGTGATTATTGATTTGGATTAAACAATATATATTTTACATTTCCGCAATTGACAGTGTGGATTGCACGAACAAAACAGAAGCATAATGAAATACAACTTTTTCGTAAGGAAACCGGAAGAGATCTACCACTCACTCCTTACATGACATGAAATGATTATGAAAAAAGGTTGCTTGCACTTCTCGGTGTGGAAATGTAATCGTATAAGTAGAAATTTCATTCTAAATAAAAGTTCATTCAAGCTCATTTGTAAAAAATTCCATTATAATAAATAATAAAGTTCTGTACAAATTTCATATGAAATAATGTATTATCTATTGCAGTCTTTTTAATTTAAAATTGAAAAAAATCAATAGCAATCTATTTCAGACTCAGGTAAGAAATAACAAGCATTTTCATTTGGATGTCAATTAGTTCATATTCCAATCGCCATAATACAATACTATCTCAAGTCTATCAGTGTCAATCATTCTTCTAGAAAATATGTTTCTATTATTTGTCAGCGTCGATTCACTGCAATACCATGAACTGTAACTTGATCATTTCTCACAAGGTCCATATCTTCTTTGGCTGGTTCTTCATTAAAATCTCATGCGTCAAATGATTCGTCTCGTTCTAGATTAAGCCCCTCCCACAAACACATATTATGTAAAGCGCATACAACTGTAGGAAGTTGCCCAACGAAAAATGGATGGTATCGTGGACGGTTGTCGCATGACAATAGCCGCAAGCGGTTTTTTAACTAACCGATGCATCTCTCGACACAGCTCCGAGCTCGCCAATGAGCATTTGTGTAGCGGTATTCTGGTGTGCCAGGTTCAGCATCACTGATAGGGGTCATAAGCCAAGGCTGTAAACGATAGCCCCAATCATCAAGTAACATGAAAGGGCTTCCTTCCGTGTAGCTTTCCCTTAACTCCTCATAAGCTCGAGCTTCTGACCAGATGTAAGCATTGTTACTCGATCCACCAAACCTTGGGTCGACTGACAATACTTTTGTCGAATAATAAAAAATCTGTAAAATTTAATTGAGATTATATAATTCTCTGAATCACTTCAAGTCAAAAGTCAATCATAAAGATCAATTAATTTTTAGGGAAATTTTAATTTCCCTATTGCTTTCGCTCGGGTTTCCAGGATCTCCACCCCCCCTCCCGACTATTGCTTTCGCTCGGGTTTTCAGGATCTCCACCCCCCTCTCGACTATTGCTTTCGCTCGGGTTTTCAGGATCTCCACCCCTATGAGGTGGGTCTTCTGGACCCCCTCCCTCGGGCAGGCACCCGAGGAAGGTGTCCCCCTAGGGAAAGATCCAAGTGCCCTCGGGATGACTGGATGCCCTCTTCCGAGGAGGATCCATTTCATTCATAATATACTTGCATGACTTGTACTTGAATCAAGTATATTTCATTTATTATAACGCAATTTTGTTTCACTCAACTCTACATTGATATTATTTGAGAACTGTTTGCAACACATTAATTAACATTAATCTAACATTTGTTTGATGAGATAATTTCGAAACGTAAAAAATTTTATAGAAAAATTAAAAAACAGTTATTACTTGACTAGTTACAAGGCGGCAGAGGCTTCTCCCACCGAGTGAGCAGGACAGCACAAGCAGAGCGAGTGCTGTCCTCGTAGAACAGTTTAACGTTGCTTTTTTAAAAATAACGTTACATAATGGTTGCAATATTTTAGCAACTAGAATGCAACGTTAATGTTAGGTTGTTTGAATGTTATTTGGCTCCGGACAGTTGACCGAAAGTTCATACATGGTTGAATGACAGTAATCGTGAAACAACCGTTTGGTAACCGTTGAATGACGTAATTTTTTTTGATTGTCAAAAAATCTTATTTTTCTACAATTTTTAGAAAATAGCCGCTTCTAGCAAATTCATAACGAATTATCAATTTTTTTTATCATTTTTCAAATCTCGTATGTGAAAAATTATTTTCGGCCATTAATAAACCAAAATAATGAAATACACTTCAGCAAAAATTTTATATATGCATGCATGTATAAAATATATTCAGCATAAATGGTGCCATATATGTCACATGTATGCACCAATATATGCAGCATATGATGTTTAGACCAACATGTGTATGCCATATATGTTTGTTTTTACCTGGGTAAAGAGACATCTAATTGAAATTATCGTATAAGATAATAAATAGTCAGTTAGCTGCATTGTAAAGTAAAAACTTTATGAAATTCATCAATATAAATAAACAAAATACAATCATTTTTATGACTGCCACTTGGGTATTGAAGTATTTAGATTTATTTTAGCATCAATGTTATCCAATTCAAAATGTTTCATATTTTTATTGTACACGGAGAGAGTGATTTATTAAATAAACCTAATTTCAACAATTTTACCATACTGTATAGAAACTTGGTCATGAATACGATAAAGTGAAAAATACCAATTTTTCACACAAATATCATTGTGCAGATAGTAATTATTACCATAAAAATGGTACTTTTCTTAGTATATATAAAAATAAATCCACTATAACAATTTTTGGGTTGCATCGTTAAATCCGAAAAAAATATTTCTTATGACTTAGTTACTGTACAGTAAGGTAATTTCAATATAGTCTTTTTTCTTTGTGTAATCTTGCTTCTTCTGATCTAAACTTTCGTTAAACAACAAATTCTCTAGTTTTTTTTCTTTTAATAAATGAAATTATTCAATGAGACATTATTAATTTAATCATGGTTTCAACATCTCTTCCGCTTTATTATTGTTAATTTTAAATCGATTGCACCAATCATGTTATATACCGCATAATCATAATTGTTCAAACAATCAAGAATAAATTTTTCGAAACTTTTTCTTTTTTTTTTATTTAAATGATCATTTTTCACATGAATAATAAAAAATAAATTTCCATGAACATAATTTATGAAATATGTCAATAATTATCAATCAAGAAAAAAAGAGCCTCAGTATATATTATTTATTTACACCGGAGAATCATGCTTCGAATTAAAACTTTTTCCTGCAATGTATGAAGACTACTCTTGAATCATGCCATGCAACATTCCTCTTTTAGATATTTATACTGCACTCGGTGGTCCGATTACTTTTGTTGTATGCTAAAACTATCAAAATATTATTGAAGATGTTAGTTAATTAAATATTAAATACGAGAAAATACCCGAAAGTAATGATTTAGTACCCTTGAGCATAATTCTGGTTTTGTTAATAATTTTATATTGCCTCCATAATTCTTGAATGTTCGATCTCTAATTCGAGTTAAGTCAGTAAAAAACGTCATTTTAAAAAATGTAATTTTTTTATAAAAATACTCTAAAACTTTATTTCTAAGATATTATAATATTTTTCTTACTAATTCAATCAATTTCAACAGTGTTAGGCAAAGCAACGACGGATGAGATTCCAAGGGTTTTTATCAAGAATGCAGGAGAATTAATTTGTGATTCTTCAATGAATACATGTTTGGTCGAACGTTGAACTTTGTATCTATCAAGAGCACCATATGCCTGTCCGTTTTTTCGAAAATGTTCTACAAGTAAACCTCGAATCGATTTTCCATCGCAAATAAACTTGATTATCTTTTTCATTTCTCCAATTTTTTCATTGTTGAATGAGATAATCGAATTATTAAACTTTGTATCGTTTCTGGCTTCAATACTTCTGTAATCTAAACCTTAAATGATGGCTTTTTTTTAATACTTCAATTTCATTGACACCAAGGTATCTTGCATCGCGCGAAAAATTCGATTCACAATCAGTTGGCAGTTGCATATATGATTTGCAGCAATTTATGGAAGAGTTCGTGCGGTGGTTCAAGTCCAGAAGTTTTGGTAAACTAGATACAAACAGTTTTGTTTCAGGTGCGACATTAGAATCAGTGACAGCTTTCATAACAAATTTGGTCAGAAGAAATCTAACAGCGATTTAAGAGGAATCCCCTTGAAACTTGTAACTTTTTGAATGATTTTATGGTTCCAGGATTCATATGGATCAGCTGAGATACAACGTAAAGGTCTATGATTTGCAACGCTATTACACAAATGACCTAGAATATAAACGGTGTATGTCATTTGTTCTTCACCAAATTTTTTTCTAAACTGCTTCAAATATTCAGTCAAAAGTGTTCTTGCTGATTGTAAGTTATCTGGAAATATTGAACTTTTATTCAATATGTAAATTGCTTGTACGAGCAAACCGAAGATCTTGAAATGATCTGTTGGAATAAGTTCATCTAGACACGGAAGAGCATAGTACAATAGCCAATTTCTCCATTCGGTGGCTTTCCAATTTTTCCGTGTATAAATACTTCTAGGTTTTCTTGTATTCTTACTGGGAGGCTTAATTGCCAATAGACTTTGGTCGATGATCTCCAAATTTTCATCCCTTCCAATTCATCTCTGGTTCACTTTGATCTCAAAAAGAAGTTTAGTATGATGAGGAGTTACCCCTAAGTAGACCGTGTGCAAGCTATCCCCAACAACATCCTTGCATAAGTCCAATCCAGGAAAGTGTAGTAATGCAGAAGGACCTATAAAACCTGAAACTCTTTTTCCTGAACGATGAGCTTCCATCATATGTTGTTGCAACTCTTGATGTGTCCGATATCTTTGATTTTCACGCAGTGGGTAAAATCGACGAAGAGGGTTCTCAGGCTTGTTTTGACCATAGTGGTAACAAAAAGTGCATCCATTGCGTCCGTTTAAGTCTGTCATGTTCAATATTGTAGCACGTGCTTTAGAATCTACGCAAACTGTTGTTACCATAAATCTGCTGGTTACTCTTGTATTTGCGTCTAAATCCCATTTCACTCCGTCGGTATATAAACGTTTCAGTTCAACTGAAAGAGGTCTTAACAAAATATTCATGACGGGGTGCTTTTTATCCACCCAAATCCCTGCCAGAATCATATTACGGGAACGAGAGTGTGGAGGTAACTCATTTGGTTGTAAGTATACCGGGTAAGCACTTAAAGTTGAAGAACTTGAGACATTGCATCCATCTGTGTTCATCCCTAATGTAAGATTAGATGGGTCGCTCAAATAATTTCCTTCAGATGATAAATTTTTATGAACTTCTCCATCGAAAATATCCTCTATTGCATCTGCTTTGGTCTTGACTCTTTCAAAGCGATAACGCAAAAATTGTGGATTTGAGAAGTAACATTCAACTGAATGAAAGAAGATAACTGTTTTTTATTTTTATTCGGGCCACAATTTTGACATTCAAAGATGTTTTCTACTCCATTTTTCCCAAGGTCGTCTAAGCAAAGACTGCAATAGTAATGTCTAATCATGTGTGAATCATCACGTTCTAAGATTTTGAACAACTGATACTTCGTTTCTGGCAAATCACTATAGGTCAGTGTAGTTTTTGTCCACTTCAGTATCGACATTATGGTTTCATAATCAAGATTATGTCTTACAGCTATAGCAATTGTTGCCAGAACATGATCCTTAGAAGTCATATTCCCCTTGAGCAAAAGTGGTGTGATTAAATTACTCATACGAGCATCTAAGAATGGACTTTCGTGATTATCACTTTCTTCTGAACTACTATCACTTTCTTCGTTATTAGAACTGGTCCTCGAATTTGTATCAGACTCGGTATCGTCTTCGCTATCGTCACAACTTGATTCCTCTCCATCGTTGATATTGTCAACGCAATCTGACTGATAATCACCATCACTATCACCACTATCATCAATCTCTGTCGTTTCATCAGCAATGTCCTCTTCTGATCCTCGTGTAAATTCACTGTCTAGCTCACTGTCAGATTCTGTGTCTGTATCTGAGAGGTTGCTGTCTACAGTCGTTTCATCATCGCTGTCTAAATTTTTTTCACTCATCTGATAAACAATTTTTTTTCTCTGAATTTTATTCTGAATATCCGTCATATATATAAAATCAATGACAAATATAATTAGGAATAGTTGATTTCGTCACTTGTTTATCGGGAATTTGCGATTTTATTCCCTATGGCAGGGAATAAAATGCTGCATATATATGTTGCCATTTATGCTACATATATGTGACATAAATGGACGCTATTTATGCAGCATAAATGACAACATATATATCGCATATATGCTAACATATTTGTCACAACACATAAGTCTTAAATCGGTTTGTCATACGGTTTATCAAACCGTTTGTTATATGTACTAATTCGTAACGATTTTAATTTGAAATTGATTCCAGTTTTGGACAATGTTGAAATTAACTGAAATGTCCATTTCAGTCAATAATTAAGTCAATAAGGAGTTGAATTTGCAGATATTTTGTATGAATGTTTCACAGAATTTTCAGTTTTTAAAAGAGTTTAACAATCGATTAAAGTAAACTTATCACAAATAAGTATACTATAACCGATTTAGGTACATTTACCTAGTTCATATGAATTCATTGAAAGATCACGATATGAAAATTGAACAATACATTTCAAACCAATTTATGGTTAACAAAAAACTACTTTTTCCTTGATTTTTTCTCAATTGGTAACACCATTTTCTATTAAATAATATATTTCCAATGATATATTACGTCATCGATCTCTTGGATAATCCCAACTTAGTTTTAGAAACTACATTTTCATTTAAATTCCAAAAAATTGAGTTATAACCTCAGTGTCAATTACGACCAGATGTCAGTTGTTTGTTTACGTTGCTAATACAAAGCGATGGAATGACAGATTAATGATAAAAGTATCTTATACATAAGTATTACCAATTAAAAACTAAAGCTCTATATCCGAAATGGAAAAATGGTGTGTCCTGAAGCTATACAGCTCGAAACAACTTTTGTTAAAACGTGTATCGGAAATTTACTTGGCTGATAAGAACAAGAAATACACGATATCTGTTACTGTCAAAAAGTTGTCCAAAGCTAAAAACGGAGAAGCTCAAACTCTGCGAGTTTTTGATAGCTCAAATTTATTTTCATCTTCTTGTTACATTCTGCAAATATCAGGTACTTAAGATGAAATGCCAAGACATGTTCTCTGTTTTTTTCGCGCATTTTAGTTTTGATAATTATTGATTCATTAGTTATTGAAAAATAATTCAAAGAAAATTGATTTTCTTGCAACAATTTGTCAACAAAGTCAATTCGTGGCAGTTCTCCCAAGATATACTAAATCCATGAACAAGCAATTTTTTTGAAATTATTCTTCAAAAAATGATAAATCAGCAAATAATTAAATTCTGCGAGAGAGACATGTAGCTATATATGCGGATATATGTCAACATATATGCAGCATATATGCAATATATATGCAGTTTATATTTTGCCATTTATGCAACATATATGTGCCATATATGTTTCTTTTTACCTGGGTATGTACTACGTAATCACTAATGTAGTAATTTGGGATATTTCGATTTGGTTAAATATTATGATCCAATCGAACTTTCTACAGACCAAACATGACAAGTTTAAAAAAAGGTCAACAAAAAAGCAGCGGAAGATTTTTATGATGAAAGTTTTGATTCGCCTATACAAATTTCGACTTCACCTGTGGTTTGTTTCATATATCATAAGTGAATGTTATGTTAGAAACATTTCCAATTATTGTAGTTGATATTGGTTGTCTTATTCAGATTGTTGAAAGACAATTATCAATTCTGCCAACTCAATCAATTCCAATCGATTTTTAAACTCCAAATTCAACGAATATTTTGAGCCGTCCGAAAAAATTTGGGTTCGAAATTGATAACAGAGACTCATTTACGGTATGAATGTTTACTATTTTCCGAATGTTAAATCAGTGGACAAAAGGTAAAACTATTAGATAACTCCAGATCGAAAAATATTGTAAAATAAAAGTACAATGACGTTTGAAATATATTTGGTAATTTGAGACTTTTTGTTAGTGCGGCGTTGAATTTCATTTTAAATTAACCCTGAAATAGTACATCATCAAATTTAATTTCATCTTTCAATTTTCATATAACTATTATAGATATTATTACAATTTATTTTAAATGTGCATTATAGTTCAATTTATTTCATTCTCTTTTATTTTCCAAATTTTATGGTTCATCATTCACAGACGTTATTTAATAAACTTTATCGGAAAATATAAATAACCTGAATTATAAAATGTTTCCACACAACATTTGAACATTTCAATATCCCACAATTGAAAGATATCGCTACTAAGCGCAAGTCAGACTTGTCGTTAGATGGAAATTTCCAAACTCCACTTCCTAAGGTACAGCCAAATTTCAAACCTCTTCATGTAAATATTTAAAGAGCCATATTTACGATTAATAAATAAAAATCACATATCGCATATGATACGTAATCACATTCAAAATATATAACATAGATATTACTCTTATATTTATTTGAGTTATTTATATTTGAGTTAAAAACATATTTTACATTGTTTTTTAGTCCACTTTCTTATGATGAACTCAAAAAAGTGTCTCAAAAACGTCCTCATTTTATGAACTCAAAAAAGTGTCTCAAAAACTAGAATTCACAACTTCAAATTTATTTCTATAAGAGTTTAAAATTTTATTGTTCAATGTTTGTAAAGTTGTAATCAACTGGTTTTTTTCTCACAGCCACAGATTTTCTGCTTAATCAAAAAAAAAAAAAAAAGGAAAGAAAAATATTCTACTGAAAAATATCACAATTATTTTTTAACGCAGGTTTACCGAAAATCTGAATCACAGTATAAAGCAGAAAATGAATCATCAAAACTGGATACTGATGCGCTCAAAAATGAGATTTTAAAAAAAGATGAAGAAATAAAGAGAATTTTGCAAGAGTGGGAAGAAGATAAGGAAAAATGGCGGAATACAGAAATTAAAATGAAACAACGACTTCATTCACAGTCACTAAATTCTCCAGTTTCCGAAATCACATACAAAAAAGGAATCAATATATTGCTCCAAAAACTAGACGACGTTCATGGGCAAATAAGAGAAACCCCAAAGGTTATAAGTGCTGAAACGACGCGAGTTTTGCCTTGTGAACATTCGCAATCTGTACGATTTTCAAAACATTTGAGCAATGATGAAATGAATGGAGATGAATATGTAATATTTAAAATTTCTTTTTGTGTAAATAACAATTACGCAAGCAACAATAATATAAGCAGCCATAATATAGCATAAGTCTCTAACTCGCAAAATAAAGAACAATTTTCATCGAAAAACCCATAAAAATAATGGACAAAACTTGATCAAAGCTTCAAGAATCACGCATGTGTCGAGTCTAGATGTCACACACTGAAAATAGGCCCTCCAGAAGGATTGAATTTTAAAATACTGTTGCTTTTTCCATTTAAGCACTGTTTTTTTTGCTGTTTGCCCTCATTCCGTAACCAGCGAAAATAACTGTGTTTTATTGTAAAAAGCAGCAATTTTTTGTATTTTCAACTCTCTGGGTGCCCTATTTTTGGGGTCTGATATCTGGATTTGTTGTGTTTCTTGTTTCTTGCTCTAGAAGGCAGTCATGAATACTTTATCGCACTTTTCGAGGTGGCACGCAAAAATAACGGTTTTTGATTGTCAAAAGCAGCGTTATAGTTCGTTATAATTCATTAAAAATTATTTCATTCATTTGTATGCCTTCATGAGTGAACATTTTTCGTTAAGTCGTATACGTTAGAAACTTCTGCTAGATTAGCTATATTTGTCAGCATATGTTGAAATGTATTTCACATATGCGCAACCATATATGTTGCATACATATGATACATAAGATTTTGAAGTATGTTTTTTCGTATATTTTTGTGTGCACATACTGAGGCGTGGGACAAGAATTTCTTCTTTTACCACACTTCAGGGAAATGAGTAGGTTTTCCCATTGAAAACAGCAGGGAAAAACATACTTTTTTGTACACGTTGCAAAAAATGACGAACGATGTAGTTTTTGTACGAATATCCTGTAAGGATCGTTTTTTAATGCAATGAATATCTCAAATTTAGATATCAGTTTGCGAAGTTAGCTTCAACATGAAGCATCTCTCGTAAGAGCAAAAGACATGAGGAAACGTGTCAATACGCTGATTGCTATATTTTGGACAGAAGAAAAAAGAAATCATATGATTTTGTCGGACAAAAAAAAACAAAGATCCTGCAATGAATCATGTGTCAGACAAAAATGTGAAAAAATCATTGGGTAAAATATTGTTCACAAATCTTACTCGTTTGTAAACGAACAGAAATGTTATTTTCTAATATCAGTGTTATATTCTATATATCAATTATTTTTTAAAGATTTGTGAAGCATTGCAATCAGTTAAGAAACTGAAATGTATAGGATCAATGAATCCACAAACCAACTTCAGAATTTGGTTGTCTGCGAAATTGAAAGCCGACAAATATCGATGGCAAAAGAGTGGAGACAAAAAGTTGAAGACGACAGAGACGGCACAGAAAATGGGAAATTTAAATCCTGAGAAAGATCTAACAAGTTTTGAAACAAGAAAAGATGAAGAAACAAACGACGTTGATGATACTGAAGGAGAAATGGAGAATGAAGAGGAAGATAAGTTTTAAGATGAGAGCGAGGATGATTCCGAAAATGATGGAGATCAGATTAGTGATTAAAAGCACTTTTATTTATGTAGCTATTTTTAAAAACATTTAATATCAGATTTATGTAGTTCTGTTTCCAAGTGGTAGTGATGAAAATATAAATTGTATTGTGTTCATTTATATTAGTGAATCACTAACTGAAAATGAAGTACTTTTTATTCGGTTTCATTTCGGTTCATTCATAGTCAACAATAATTTTTTCGATAGTGCTTTAGAAAAATATACAAAAATAAATAATTATGACATTATTTTCTAAGAATTGACAAAAATACATTTTTTTGATATTTTGAAGAAATGACGTCATTAGCCAGAAATCAGCCATTTATATGGCATATATGTTGCATATGTGCAAACATATTGTGACGAGTAAATTTCGAACCTGTCACTTACCCGCGCTTTTTCGCGCGTGTGCGAGATGCAACGATCAGCGCTTGATGCGCTGATCGATCGCTTCGCGCATGCGCGCGCACAAGGCATACCGTTGCTGAGCTGCGTGGCGTGACGGGACGCCATTCTTTTGTTGAGAGGTCAACGACCCGCGTCGTCCGCCATCCCGCGCCTTTTTGTTCGCCATCTCGCCGTGCACATCGCCCATTAAGTAAGTCCCGTGCCGCGCATATACGCCAGGCCGAACCTGGCCAATTAATCGCGTCGCGGAGCCCACCCGACAAATGACGACGAGGACACGGAGACCCAGCCAGCCACCAGGATGATGACCGGCTAGGCCTGCCCGAGGGACGCTGCTGGGCCGCGGGGCCATCACCAGCACCATGCCGGGGCCGATGGCCCTGGCCCGCAAGTACGTATACCGTTTCTACGGTGCCCGTCCAGGTTGTAATGTCGCCCTTCAGGCGGCATCACAACCCTGCCCGCGGTGTCGTGCCCCTTCTGGCCACGACACAACCATGACCCCCGACTTTCTCTCTCTCTCTCTCACCCCGACTATCTTTTGCTTGTTTGTTTTTGGGGCACTAAGCTCCATGTAAAAAATGTAGGTATCGTCCCACTAGGGGACGGTACAATAAATGTGATCCTTATTTTGATATATACATTTTATTTTCCCGTCCTCCCAGCCCGATCAATTCTTTTGTTTTGTTTATTCTTTTTCTTTGGGGTGGTCCGCAGGCCACCAATTTCATTTAAATTTCATGCCCCAAGCCGTCGTAAGTGGCGCCCTATCCGAGCTAGCCGAGCTCGATGGGCGACATCATGACTCGCGTTAAGTGGATGGCCGTTGCCCTCAACCCTTTTCTCGTCCACGCCCTGAAAATAATTTTTTTTGTTCTGATTTTCAAATTTAATTTTCTTAACGCGTTGCGACTTGCAAATGTTTTTCCGCAAATCAATTTTTCTTTTATTTTGATGGCCAAGTTCGATTGTTATTGTTTGAGGGCAATACCCTCAAACATAAACAAAGCGGCCTAATTGCAATTGGGATGTTTTGTTTTGACAGACAGTAATTCAATCTGAAAATTTTTACTGCCAAATATTATTTTCAAACTTTTCTTTTCTTTTTCAAACCATTTCTAAAAATGAATGTTTTGATGACAGGTCGTGGGATATGGGAACACTGACTTATCCCACACCTGTCACATATGTTAGAGAGAGAGAGAGAGAGAGAGAGAAATAGTTGCTTGCTTGCTTATGCTCACGCCCTGGACGCAGCACCTTTTTACACCTGCTTGCGCTTTGCTTGGTAATGCCTTGAACCCAGTAGCGACCTGACCGATCCTGATCCTTGCTCCCGTACCCGCTTTATCCCCGCTTCCTGACATCCCTGTCCGGCACGCCAGGTGATATTGTTTACATTTTTGTATTTGATTTAACTTGACTTTGCACTTGCTTGTGCCCTGTGTATAATACCTGATAGCACCTTGACACTCTTTGCGTTTGCTTGTTGTGCAGTAGGTGCCCCAGGTCGGATCCAGGGCACCTCCTTATACCCTGACGTATCTAACCTAGAAATATTGTATGAATTTTGTTTCTTTTGCTTTCTCGCTTGTCCCTTTTGTTCACTCGCTATCCCAGGTCGCACTCAGTCCCTGTAGATGCTGCACCATGTCGAAAAGAGGAACCTGAGTGAATTTTGATGGATTTGGCTTGCGATTTTGTTTTCTTTAACTAAATGGAGCACACTAGTAGTAGCTATCCCTGCATCCGGTGCACCAGGCGGAAACCAGGGTGCGCAACCGTTTTAACGTTGATTTTGATCGCTTTTGCTTCGAAATTCGCTAGTAACGCTAGTTACACTCTGTTTTTCATTTTCTTTCTTTATTTTGACCGGATTTAAGCCAGTTTTCAGGAAAAATGGCATCTTTATACGACTTAGCGCTGGACGGCAGGGTTTTCGATTTAACCCTGCCAGTTGATGCTGAGGATGACATCGAGATCGAAGCATGGGTGGATGCCTTGACCAACGAGCAGGTCCAGGGAGTCATGGCCGGTCTAGGGCTCACACTCGATGACCATGAGGCGCGATAGCGACCGCGCCTATTCGCGATTATTCAGACAGACCCCTAGACCACTGAACGCTCCTCCGACCTTGCCCCCGACGATGCCCTCGTTCTCGGTGCCGCTCGTTGCGAGCACCGTTATCCGTCCCGCGACCCTAACCGCGATGACAATCGCGACAACGACGGTCACCTGGTCCTCCAGGGTGGCGCAGACCTCCGCGCGTACGGATTTGGGTGCAATCCCTCGACGCATAGGGGGGGGACTCGATAGAGGAGATCTTTTCGAATTTTTAGAACCACGCGACTTTGGCGTTCGCTTCGAGGAGACCCTACCGTCGTCAACCGTGACTTTGCCATCCGGAACTTCGCGCTTCAGCCGTCGAGCTGCATGGCTGTCGGACACATTCGCGGTTACTAACACGGAGTATCGACAGATGAATACCCCGTCCTTCCGACCGCCTCATGGCCAATTTCTTCGGCCTATGCGGGGCCGTCGGTGCTACGCGCGCCATCCTATCGCAAAGAGCCTCGACAGCTTTTCTCTCCGCTTTATTGAGGGGAAGCACGACGTGTCTCGGACATGTCACGAGGCGGTGGAGATCAGCTCCCGCCTCATGAAAAAAACCCCCGCCGTACAATTAGAGAATGGAAGTTGACCTTCGAACACGGCTCAGAGACCAGTGCCGAGGACTTCCTCTGTCAGATCTCGGAAAATCGGATCGGCACTTTCCTCACCGATGAGGACCTTTTACATAGCCTCCCGGATTTGTTGACAGGTATGGCTGAGTTGTGGGCTCGACAGGAGGACGACCACATGGGACGATTTCGTCTACGCTTTTCACGCTCGGTATAGCGAACCAGACTTGCAATTTCGCATTAACCAGGAGCTTCGCAAGCGTACATAAGGGTTGAGGGAACCGATCATCACTTTCATTGCCGCGTTTCGTCATATTCTCCGGTATCTCAGTCCGCTTCCCCCGCTCGAGCAACAGCTCACCCTTATTTACAACATTTTGCGCCCTGAATACCGGCGCAGTTTTTACAGGGCGGGCTTTTCCTCATACAAAAAACTCGAACACCTAGGTAGGCAGTTCGAGGCTACCCGGAGGTCCACCGCGAAATTCGTCCCACCTCCCAATGTCAACAAGACAATTTTTAAAGGAGCCGCGTATTGACCCGAACGTTATGCTGAACCCAGGCAGGGCAAGCATAACGCCGCGATTGCTGAGCCTACCGCGGACAAGCCGGAGCAGGTCGCTGCGTCCGAGTCAAAGTCGGCCCCTCCAAAAAAGGACGCCAAGGAGCAAGCGAAGGAAGATCCCGCCGCTGCTACCGGTGCTCAGACGGGTCCACCGGCTGAAGTCAAGACTTCCCCCGCTCCGACAGGTGGCGCCACCGTCAATCAAGCGGCAGCACGGCCCGCTGCTCAAGCCGGTGCCGTGCAACCTAGGCGCCCTGTCACATGCTTTAATTGCAAACTGGAAGGGCATTTGCAGACGCAGTGCCCTCAGCCCCGACGTCCGAACTACTGCACGAAGTACGGTACGGACGGAACATTGTACAAATCATGTCCGAAATGCTCCCCGCAGAATGCGGGAAACTAATAGCGCAGCCTGTGCCTCAGGGCAACACAGTGCCTACGCACCCTCTTACCGACCCGCCCGATTCTTGTCCAGGTATCACCCGGATACCTGGAGAACCCATTCAATCGACTTCAGTCGCTGTTCCGTCGACATGCGGAACTGTGTTACAGCGAGGTCATGACCAACGCTTCTTTGTAACTGCCACGGTACGTGGCACCCCGTTGAATGCGTTGGTCGACACTGGGGCCACCAGGTCGTACCTGGGGCCCACCGCCATCCAAACTAATGCGAGTGGTTATGGCCTTGGAGCCGTATAGACACAGCCGGTCGATGGCGAAGAGCGGGTTATCGCCTTCGCCAGTCGAACCATGTCTAAGGCAGAGAAAAATTACTCCATCACGGAGAGGGAATGCCTCGCCGTGATCTGGACAATCAGAAAATTCGATTCGCCGATTCGCCGTCTTCCGGCCACCTAGGGGTTAAGAAGACGTACGCCCGCTTAGCCCAAGAATTTTTCTGGCCCGGCTGCTACAAGGATGTGGCAGAATACGTCAGGAATTGTCCCACCTGTCAGGCGACAAAAACATCCCAGTTAGGGCCCCAGGAACTAATGGGACGTAAAATCGTCGAACGGCCCTGGGAGATGGTGTCCGCGGACATCATGGGACCTTTTCCCCCGTCGCGAGAGCATTTCTGCTACATAATCGTATTCCAAGACTTGTTGACAAAATGGGTAGAGATGACAGCGTTGAGGAAAGCTAACGCAGGTGTCTGCGCCGTGTTTTTGAAACGAGTCATTAACCGATTTGGCAAGCCTCGGGTTTTCCTGACGGACCGGGGGACTGAGTTCGTCAACAGGGACGGAAAGTTCCTGGTGGAGGAATATGGAATTCACATGACGACCAACCGTATCATCCTCAGGTGAACCCGACGGAGCGCGTGAACCGCACGCTCAAAACATTCATCGTCTCTTACGTGGAAGACGACCACCGGGCGTGGAATGAGCACCTCTACGAGCTCCAATTTGCCCAAAATTCCGCAAAACACGACTCCCCCCGATACACTCCTGTCTTTCTTAATCTAGGCTATGAGTACCTCGGACTGCACTACTTACGACCTGACTTGACGAAAATCCCCGACACCGACCTGGAAATACCAGGGCAAGTCGAGCCCTGGCGTCAAAGATTGATAAAGTTGACGGCACTGCGCGACCTGGTGGTCCACAACCTAGACGAGGCTGGGGACCGCCAGCCGCACTATTACGATGACGGCAGATGTGACGTGACTTTCACCGAAGGAGAGAAAGTCATAAAGAAAAATCACGTTCTCTCCTCCGGTGCCGAATATCGAGCCGCAAAATTAGCATCTAAGTTCGAAACACCGAGAAGCCGGACCGACGCCGCTACTGTAACTGGTGCTACCACTGGGGGCACCGTGCGTCTCAGTGCCCCTATCGGCACTCTGAGTTTGTGCCCTGTCGGGTGCCAGAGTGTCCGCATTACCATCTGCGGACATCCTACCCGTGCACCAACTTCCCGGATGCGGGCAATCAGCCCCTTCCGGGAGCTTGGAGAGGACGACGCCGTCACAACCGGGATCGTCAGGGTTAGCCCCTTGACGTTCCCTTCTGAACGTGCGAGCGAAGCCAGAGTATTTCTTTTTTTTCTTAGGCCCGTTGGCCATTAATTTTGTATTTTTCTAGGCCCGTTGGTCCACGCGTTGCATTTTTTTTATAATAAACTCTGTTCTTTCGTTCGCTAATTCTGTTTTGTTTTATTAGGTACGAAGCTCTGACCGTAGAGAGATAGAGACTCAGGGAATCACGTCCCGAATTTTCCCCGTAATGCCCCGGGTAGGGCAGGGGAGTTGTGACGGTAATTTTCAAACCCGTCACTTACCCCCGCTTTCCGCGCGTGTGCGAAATGCGACGATCAGCGCTCGATGCGCTGATCGATCGCTTCGCGCATGCGCGCGCACAGCTTGTACCGTCGCTGTGCTACGTGGCGTCCTGTGACGCCATTTCGTAGATTTTTGCCGCACGCGACGACCGCCATCCCGCGTTTCTCGCCACCCGCCCGTGCACCACGCCGAAATTGTAAGTACCGCGCCGCGTACTTACAATTACTAAGTTTTTGGCGATTCGGCACCGACCTGAAGTGACGACCCCCACGACGGACCAGGCCAACCACCTCGAAGGATGACCGGCTAGGCCCGCCGTGAGACGCTGTTGGGCAGCGGGCCCACCACCTGCATCATGCCGGTGCCGTAAGTCCTAGCCCGCAAGTAAGTGTACCGTTCTTACGGTGCCCGTCCAGGTTCTCCCTGTCGCGGTAATGTCGCCCTTCAGGCGGCATCACAACCCGTAATGTCGCCCTTCAGGCGGCATCACAACCCTGCCCGCGGTGTCGTGCCCCTTCTGGCCACGACACAACCATGACCCCCGACTTTCTCTCTCTCTCTCACCCCGACTATCTTTTGCTTGTTTGTTTTTGGGGCACTAGCCCCCATGTGAAAATTACAGGTATCGTCCCACTAGGGGACGGTACAATAAACTTTCCTCTTTTTGATAAATAACTTGCATTTTCTTTTCCCATCCTACCTGCCCGATCAGTTGTTTTTTTTTTGCTTCTTTTTTCATGATGAGCCGTGTAACTCGCGCCCCATCTGAGCTCGCCGAGCTCGATGGGCGACGATATTGCTCGCGTTAAGAGGTTGGCCTCAACGGCCTGGCGCCCATCCCCGCAATCTTTTCTTTTAGTTTTCACACCTAATCTAGTCCCCGGTGTGGACTCAGGGCCCGCGAATCGACCCTGGGAAAGCACCGGGTTAGAACGTTTTGATGAGTTATAATAGTATTTAACTGCGAATGCCACGTTAACCCTTAATTGCCCCTAGGGGTCAAAACGACCCCACGGTCTGTTTGAAGCGATTTTTCTCAAACAAACCGTTGGAATTTTGACCTGCCACGACAC
>JAPYZS010000683.1:0-42870 GCA_030522925.1 Trissolcus japonicus | reverse complement strand
GCTGCCCCCGTTAGAGCTGTTCGTCTCTACTTACCGGGCATGCCCTTATGGGGCCCGGAACATTTTCAGGGCACGCCTTGAAAAATTTTTACTAGGGAAATGTTACAGCTCGGAGAGGGAATAACCATAACCCGAAAGTGAGATCATAAACAAAAGAAAGAAAAGGGGAGGGGGTGGAATTGATTGATAAAAATAAAGGAAAAGAAGAGCCCTGCATGGACGAAAATATAAACAAAATATGTAGACAAAAATATATTTTGGAATATATAAATAATTCATTATATATCCCGGATAGTATATTTATTGCCGCTTTTTTTATAAAAAAAATATATTTCAGGGTATATTTTTTACTCTTTTTTAAATAAAGAAATATTGGTGTTAACAAATTATTGTCAATATTGTCACTATTTTATTGAGTTTCAAGTTTCTTAGCAATGACAGCTACATGTAAACTCATAAGTTTGTTGAAAAACTGAATTTCTGAAGATTCGATCCCATGTCTCTCTCAATCTAGTAGTCTGATGTCTTATCCACTGGACCACGAGTACAATTTGAAGTTCGAGTACCTTTATAGGAAAACTCATTCATGTGATGAATTTATTGCGAAAATATAAATATTTTAATATTGTTGAATATAAATTTAATTATAAAAATACATCATTTTATCATTTTATAAGTCAAATTAGTTACTCTGCATATAAATTAGAGTATAAATAAAAATATAAAAAATATATATTCCAATGTATAATCCTTTATATTTTTTGAAAATATAAATTAGAGTATATATAAAAATATACAAAAAATATATTTTTGGATATATTTTCGTCCGTGCGGGAGATCATAAACAAAAGAAAGAAAAGGGGAGGGGGAGGAATTGATTGATAAAAATGAAGGAAAGAAGAGGAGAGGAAAAGAAATAAAAAAAGAAGAGTGTGAACACGAAGGAATGCAGATTTTACAGGGCAGTTTTTGTGTTGGCAATAAAATGACACGGGCGGCGTTTGTTTATGAATAGAAAGTATTTGTACGTGAGATGGATGGGGCGCGCAGTAGGGTGAAAAGTAACGCGCGGATTGCATGGTGATGCGTGAAAAAATCAATTCAGTGAAATTGATTATGATATATGCGATTGTTCGGGTCGCGCAACCAGCTGCGGGCAGAGGCCCGGCAAAGGAAAGAAAGGGACAGGGGAAACAAAAATGGTCGCACGTGTGTGCGCGGGAACAAAGTGTGGATTCCAGGTTTGTGAGTCATCGTATACGTATGCCGGAGTTGTGACACACTCGACAGCGTGCGGTGGGCAGCGAGGCTGTGTCAACGGGAAAGCCAAATCGAATGAACCAAACGGCCAGATAAGAGGAGTCGTTGCTGACTCTCCACTCGAGTGAATCAAAGTCGTTGCGAGCGTTAAGTAACCGCGAATCAGACCAGGGGAAGTAGATACAATCATGAGAATGAGAGCTGCACGCTTGTTCTTTTCCGTTCGGCCAACAGAAATACGCCCGATCGATCTCGCTTCTCTTTCTCTTCCTTTTCAACTTATCATAAATAGCACTGCTACGTTTAATCTTAAATGCAATCTCGCTCTGCCCATCACCACCACCCAGACCGGCTCGATATTACGCATTTGCTTTCGACCGTTCGACTTTAACATTTTCTTTTAAATTGCAACAACAAAATGTATACTTTAACGAAAATCGAATGCCGTGTAACATGCTCTCTGTTTTTCTTATACAAAGAGCAAAATCATCTGCAAAATCTGATAAATGAAGGATAGAGGTTCAGAACGAAGTTCCACATTTTTATAAGAAATACAGCAGATTCTAACTGTACTTCAAAATATGAAAGAATGAAAATTACGTGAAACTTGTAAAATTTTGGAAAGTTAAAAATATCATTCACCCGGGTAACAATATTTTCATCTAATTTTGATCTAAAAATGACCAAATGTTGATTATCTTGTTTGGATGAGATTTGGATCAGAAATCGATCTTAAAATATTTCAAATGTCTTATTTAAATCGATTTCCGATCTAATTAAGATCAAAAAGTTTCTCATTTCCCAATCTGATCTAAACAAGACCTGAACAAAAGATGATCAACTTTTTAGATCGCAATTACATGGAAAATATATAAATAATTATCATTATTGGAAATTATTTAACATTTCCTATATTATTTAGAACCGGTGTAAAATAATAAAACGAATAATGTTTAATGCGAAGGTAAAATTTGTTAATATTTTGTGTTAATTATTATTATTATTCTTACATTTAATCCTCGACTTTCAGCGCACACGTCTTTTTGTTGTTGCGCTTATACTGAGAAAAGTGATACACAGAAATTAATACACGTTGCACTAAACTTGAGAAGCACTTGATGAAAACTTAACGCTATTATATACTCAACCAGTCATTTTAATATATTTTCACTTATGAGAGTGGAAATAATTTCAGCATGAAGCTGATTAATATCAACGTCGCGAGGTCACTTGCATTAAAAATTGCGCATCCCAAAACTACTGTGCATCATTATTTTTCAAAACCCCTGCGACGTAATATTTTGTGCACCACTCGCGCGTGCTCATAAGACACCTCGGATACAATTCTCCCGTTAAATTATTATTATATGCTGCGTATAAACATTTTCCGCGAGCAAACAGCCAAAACACCGTCTGACGCGTATTATTCATACACAAAACAAAAATTTCATACACATATTTTTCCCCGAACTCTTCCTTCTACGAAGTTCCCTTTCTTGTGTTCCACAAACTTGCTAACGTTTCTGATTGCTTCACTTAAATTAAGCAAACGTAAGATTTACGTCTTGATTGCCAACGACAAATAATAAATTTACCAGCATCAGTGACTCAGTCGTCAGATTCATTTATTTTTTCAACAATTTTGTTTTTATATTAAAACATTTAAAAGTGCCAACAAAAACAAGTTTACATCTATTTTTCTGTTCTCGAAACTCTTATCAAAAACTTTTGGAAAAATCATTTCTCAGTCTCGAATCTTAATTTGTATGCTTTCATTTTATTGGTAACCGAAAAAGAAAATAAAAATATACAAGTTGAACTTGATTATTTATTGCAAAGTGTAAACAATCGATGAATAATAACGGAACGCAAAAGTGCTTGTCCAGATGTCGTAAAAATAGTTGAACCTTTTATTTTTTTCGATATGTATTCTTTTTTCGTATTTCGTGCGGTTCTGTGTGTTTTGGTACTTTTTTGACTGGTCTTTTTATAATAAACTAATTCAATTATTAAATCTGTAAATGTTGTTAATAATAAATGAGCAACATTTTTGAAAAAAAAATTTCCATTCAATGTTGCATATTTATTTGTATGTTAAAATAATATCAGAAAGTGTTTTGGATGTTCTAAATGTTGAAGTAAATGATATTCAAAATAAATCAGAATATTTTGTTCACTGATGGAAAATAAAAAGGAACAAAAAACTATGAACATTGAATTTTTCACTGTACCGCTAAGTAATGTACAATTCAATGAATTTATCGACTTATCGAATGAACAATTTTGAAAACAAAATCATTCATTAAAGTTTTGTCTAAATAGAATATCGGAATTCTTCCAAAAAGAATCTTGCCCAACTCAAACGCATAGTTTATTGCATATGGATTTCGTATACTCCATTTTTACAACGGAAACGTGCGCAGTAGGATGGCATTAGCGGTTGAAAAATGTGCAATAATAATAATCAACTGACAAATCTACGTTTGATTATATCGAGCCAAAAAAAAAGAAGTGAGTTACTCTGTGGAACTGTCCAAAAAGGATATTGAACATCTTTGACTTTTGTCGATGCACAAAGTAGGATTTCGCAGCTCCGTTTGAAATTTGTGTTTGATATATCAAAGCGAACGAGATTTTTATCGGCCATATTTTGAATAAATTCCTTAATGAAGTTCGCCTTTATGAAATATTATATCAAGTTTAGCGCACTACGCGCAGCGGCTCGGTTAATAGCGTCATATAATAGCGCTGATATAACACGCAGGAGCGCTAAAAACGTAACGGCGCCGCGGACCAATGATAGCGCTGTAAAAATATGACGAGCCAATGCTCTCGCGGTTATGAACCTCGGCGTCTTATCGGAGCGAAGAAATAAAAAAAAGCCGTGTGATCTATTTCGATAAGGCAAAATAGAGGCCAATTCGGATAATCCAGCCGCTTTTACGTCTGTTAATTAATAAGAGCGAACACCAAGTGGGTATTTTTAATGCCGACTAAAGCCGCCAGCTCGGGAACCTTTATTTCAGCTTAATTGTTTTCAGAACGAATAAGCCACATTGAGAAATGAATTCATACTCTAAAAGCACAGACCACCTTTATGTTCACTATTATTTCATCTGAAAAAAATTTTCATTTTCACCGAATTATGATGTTCTAATTCGTAGTGTTTTTTTCTCCCTCCCATCGATGGAACAAAAAAAGTGAATATTGATCTCCTTAGGACGGAAAAG
This sequence comes from Trissolcus japonicus, assembly GCA_030522925.1. Lineage (NCBI taxonomy): Eukaryota > Metazoa > Arthropoda > Insecta > Hymenoptera > Scelionidae > Trissolcus > Trissolcus japonicus. Next base: position 38,380 of record JAPYZS010000683.1, on the reverse strand, counting down.
GTCGGTTCGTTTGCTGATCGATCGCAAGGATAAACAATCGCGTGATTGGCAGCAAAAGTTGTTGTCAAAAATAATAATTGGCAGATCGATGCCAGTATCCTTAGTAACGAAACTCTTTGCTCTTCTATCGTCGTTGGATGACGAAAGTACTCGCGTGAATGTCCGTTGCGTCAAATTTGGGTCATCGGTTGATTTGCACTGTAATAATAATTGTTCGCACATCAAGTTTCATCGTCGACCGCGCCAAGGCTTTGAGCTCGATTTCAAACACTTTTGTACAAATCTCTCGACGTGATCTTACACACGGCGTCTTTCAAACGCGGTGGACCCACATTCCGACACCTTCGGACGTTTTAATTCACGCCAATCGTGTCAGTCCAAAATGCGAAATCGTTCCAGCGTGACGATAGCTCAGCGATCGTCGTATCAGATGTAAATACTAGGGCGGGCTTTCCATTGAGACGGGGCAAAAAATATTCAAATGAGCGTCTCTGATTCGCGCAGTGGCTTTTGTTGCCGATCAATGCCAGCGGTCCATTCAGAATGTCCAATTTGATTCGCCCGACTGGAGTCTTCAATTTGTGCACCAGCAAAGAAATGTATTAAAAAAATTAGTACGGTTTCATCGAATTAAAACAAAATCAATGATTCAAATGTAAAATGCAATTTTCAAAAAGATAACATACCGCGATGGAGGAACATTTGCGCACACCACAAAATCTAATTTACCATTTGGTTTTCATACAAATGACAGACATTTTTTTTATAATTCAAACACCACAAAAATTACGCTCACGGAAAAAAATATATTTTAGAAATAATGACTATATATATATATATATATTTTATATATTCTTATATAAATTTATAAAATATAAAATAAAATATATTTTTTGTATAACAAATTTATAAAAAGCGGCAATAATGAGTGTAAATTAAAATATATTTTAGTGAATATCTGTACACGGCAAGAAAACTTGTAACAATAATTCTCAAATTTTTGTGAACATTCAAATAAAAATGATAAAACTCTAAATAATTTTTATCGCGCGTTGTTTAAAATAAAAAAAAACGAACTCAATAAAAATCAACAAAGTAGGCATTTTATCACTGCTTTATGATACAATGTGGTAAAAATTCACAAAAATGTGTGAATCATTATTACAAGTTTTCTTGCCGTGTATATTCATTTATAACGGGAGGTTAGAAAATTAGATAACCATATAGAGGTCGAGTGCTCAACAATTTTCACGACTTTAATTGAAATTTGAGTTTACCGTTTGAATCTATCATCCATTAAATATTCATAATTATTAAATGAATCAAAATGTTGGCCAGCTTGATTTTTAATTAATTAAAACTTGTATAATTTTGCACCCAAACTAAGAGCTATCAGTTATGAGCTGCTGTATCACGTGGCTCACTCGCGTCGAACGAAGGCGCCAGGGCTCCTCGTCAAGTGGTGATGTATTGTTATTAAGTACGACCGACGCACTATTTCGAGCGTCCCCAGAGTCTTAATTCTTGTCCATGTAGTTGATTGAACCAACGCCTAGGACGATCGCGTGTAAAACACGACGGATGCAAAATAATAACGCAATTATAATTGCAATCAATTTTAAATTCTTGAAAACGATGTTTGAAGAGAGCGCGAGCGCGTTGTGTGTCGCGCTGAAAACACTCCTATACCACTTTATCAAATTAGATTATGGCAAAATTCAATTAGCACAGTCAAAGAATTTCTTTCCGCCGTGTGTCTACCAAGCTGGCATTTGCATGGATGCGCGACCTGATCGATTTATAACGTCTATTTAGTGCGCGATTTCGACTAATTTTCTTCCTCGCTCGTTTTTTAATGTAACATTTAATATTCAGCAGTGAAAGGACACGATGCTTTCGTCGGGCATTTAATTAAATTGAAGGGAATAACTCCGAAGTCTGATAATTTAGAAAATTGTAACTCGATGAGAAAATGATGTTTGAAACGAAAAGGGACAGGGCAAACAAACCGGAACCAAAGTTGACTCAGCGAATTTTTTTTTCTCTCACTCATTTCGAGAGATTACTTTCTCCGTGAATCATGACCCTGATGGCTAAAGCCCGAAGTGTCAATGAAAATCGAGGTTGGAAAGTATGATGATATCTCATGAAGAATGCAGCTTTTAATTCGGTTTCAATCTTCCATGAAATTCCAACCGAAAACGAACAATCCCTACTCTAACTTCTATCCATGATGGATGAAAACTTTGCGAATATTTTAAAGTTGAAAAATTCTGTTTAAATTGAAACAATCTGATTCATATAATCAAATATATTTTACCACATCCCTCGAAAAAGTCACTCGCAACTTTTCCGGTATTTAATACCACTAATTACTGTTTAGTGTTTTGTTGTACTACTTCGAAAAAAAGAAATACGGATGGAGCGAAAAAAGAGAAGAACATTTGCGTGACTCGAAACGGAGTTTTTGTGCGAGGGTTCAAGGGTAATTAAACAGGCGAGGTTGTAAAATCGTCTTATCTGACAATTTACATCAGTTAATTCTGGCGTCTAGGTCTCGTGGAACTAAGGAGAACAAGTGCTCGGCTACTTACGATAATAAGTTAGTAGTTAAATTAAGCACAGTTTAATTCGAGCTATTGCGCGGAGTTTGCGAGTTTCGCAATCTCCCTCGGTAGGTATCTTGTCAATTTGGCGCTAACCCTCTGCGCGGCGCAATCTTCTTTATTTGAAAGTTCGTTAGCGTGACCGTTGCGCGTCCATTTCGAGCTTACTTTTTTAAAACGCGGCGTGTGACGTTATGTGACGTGACGTGGCGTCGCGTCACGTAAGTGTCTCTCTCGTCCTGGTTGTACTCAATTATTCAGAGCCCGAGGAGTAAAATAAATATCATTACGAAAAATTGCATCGTCGAGGAGACGCTCACTCGATTAATCCTCTCCTTTTTTTCTAATTCTAATTCAAATTTGTTGCCTGGCACTAAATAATTATTTATCTGTCGTTTTTGACGTCTCAGAGCTGTGGGTACTTGGCCAAACAGGAATCTTGGATAAGTGTTTTGTGAGTTTTGAAGCGAACCAGACTAATGAAAATTTTGCTCCCTTTCCCCGGCGCAGTTTCGACTTTGTTGATTCAACGTCGCATCTCCTGCTGGATCCAACGTGTTTCACACTCATCAATGCTTCATTTAAACTTTCCTACGCAAATCTGTGTCAAATGGAATTGCTACGCGTATCCTGTTTTGCTCACATCAACTTTGTTTTCACAAATTCTATATTTAGATCAATTAAATATTATATACTTACTCATTTTTACCAACAACTTTGCGTCAACTTACTTACATATGATTTCAATAATAAATTATATAGATTTCATTAAGGGAAGACATACGTATGACTACCGACAAAATTAATTATTTTTAAACATTCGGTTTCTTAGTATAATCCAAATTAAATCTATGCCTACAAAGGAAGGTATAAATGCATCTTTGAGAGTTGAATTTTGTTATTAAAAAATTCGCAGAATAATCTATTGTACACAGCACCTGATATAAACGCCTTTATTCAGAACTCTGAAATACTGGGAGTAATAAAGCCGTCAATTTTCATTTGAAAAACCAAATATCAAAGAATTTTCTAAAAAAAAAAAAAAAAAAAAAAAAAAAAAAAAATGCAAACATTTTGATGAATTTGTTTTTGTTTCATCAATTCCGTCAGTTTGAAAAATCTTGTTTTGAGTAAAACGCGTTTGATGTTTCATCGGGCATTTTAGTTATTGTACGTTTTTATTGTTTAAACCGCTATATTTTTGATACATATTCTCTCAGATAGTTCAACTGTCGATGTCATCATCCATAAAAAATGAATTTTTTGTCACATGTTCTACCTTCGAGTCTCCCTTTGTGTCAGTCGTAATTTTTAATTCTAAACTGTTCAAACAATTTCAAATTCAACATGTTAAATATTAATTAAATTATAATTTCACAAATCTAACTGTAATAATATTTTTAGTTCCCTAATAAAACATATAATTTCATTTTGAAAGCTACACATGTCGGTTGAATTAAGTTACAAGAAAATATACTGTTGCTTTCGTTTGAGAAATAAAATGTATAAATAAAAGGAGAATGGAAAAATCTGTATCGGCGATTCGTTTGCTAGAGAAACGTACATGCCAAGCTGAAAGAAAGCCCGCACGAACGAAAATGTGTACACAGGGGGCTTAAGCGATAAAAGCAGCGTGATGTGTGCCGGCGCGTCTCAGAGCCACAATACCATCAACTAGAGCGTTAGTTAGTCTTAGGCATTTTCCGTAAAAGCCAGGAAAGACTTGGTAAGATGTTTGCAGCCATATGTAACATCCCGTATGTACTCGCACATTCCATCAATTTCATTTCCCGACAAGTGCATTTTTATGTTTTTACAGGATACTTAAACATTTTAACCCAATTGATTACCTTTTTCTCTTTTCGCTTTTATTTTTTGTTCTTTTTCAAAATTTCAAATCCCTTTATTTTGAAGCTTCGCCAGAAACCTCCATTTGATCTGACCAATCATCAATACTGATCGAAGGTTTACGAGTGCAACTTCATCTTAAATGTATTACAATGTTTTAATCTTTTTTCAAGTAATCGAACTTGGTCAAAATTGTTTGTAACAATGATTAATGAAAGGCGTGAGTTATGATTGGGTTCGGGCCAGAAAGAAAACAAATGAGAAGATGGGATTGAAATGACTTTGAGAATGTAACAAGTTAAAACGGTTGAAATGAAAACCGAATTCGCGAAAGAACCGCGCGCAGGAGTTGGCGGCGTTGCACCTTTCTCACGAAAGCAATGACCTTTCCACCGGTCTTCATTCTCACGTCGCCGGAGTGTACGTGTATACTAGAGCGCAGGGACGCACCGCCAATTAAATAAACGCAAAACCCTTCGCGCGCTACTTTCTCAAGCTCTTTTCTTTCCGAATGAAAACGACTCGACGACACCGGCTAGAAATAGCTCCTACGGATTCTCCCCATTTTCTGCACGCATCATATTTTACCCAATTGTTTTACCCGTGAGAGAATCGTTTCCAGCGAATGCATCCGGATCCTATTTCTTTACCAATTCTATTTTTTCATCACCCATTTTTGATATCCCAATCTTTTTTTATAGAAATTTGTTCCAATTTCAGAATAATTCGAAATGTTCACACAAATGTTTATTCATTTCTATTCAATATTTATGTACATGTTTAATGTTTACAAATCAAGGTTGGACATCCTGCACGGCAAGAAAACTTGTAATAATAATTCACACATTTTTGTGCATTTTTACCACACTGTATTATAAAGCAGTGATAAAATTTGTTTTTTATTTTAAAAAAACAACACGCGATAAAAATTATTTACAGTTTTATCATTTTTATTTGAGTGTTCAATAAAAAGTATTTAGAGTTTTAGTAATTTTACTCAAGTGTTGGATAAAAATGTGCGCTGTATACCAGCGCGCAGGCGACACAAACAAACTTTTAGGTTAGGTTTTTAAACACAATTTATATAGGCCTTTTTACATTACGATTTACTAGCAGGACCAACGGCTCAGGGACTCGGGACAGCACTGACAAAAAAGATTGAGGCGTACAGGTATATGTATGCCTACTGCAGACATACTGATATGTAGCTGAAAAATTGACAGACATAACCTTATACTTGATACAGATAAACGTATATATAGCTAACAATTATTACTGTGACAGATAAACATATGTGTGGTACAATTATATATTGTAAACGTTTTCTTATAGATATAGCAGCCCCAAAAATAAGTTCATCTACGATAGATACAATACAATAACAACAATGGGGAACGTGTGACAACAAAAGGACATGTCTGCTACAGATAAATTTTGTAGTTGGTGCAAAAATATTCTACAAAAAATATTCGTATATTTTTATTTCTAATTTGCTATCATCTTTTTTTCAGTGAGGCTTCGTGCGCACAGTGATCCAAGTTTAATTCCACCCACCGGTAAATATTTACTATTATTATTTAAAAAAAATATAAATATAGAAGAGCTTTTCGACGTTTCCAAATATTTTTTAAAATTATAAAATTGGGTAGAATTTTTAACAATCTGTTTGATAATTTCTATCAAATTGTCATTTTAACACTGCTTTATAGAAACAGTTTGGTAAAAATGCACAAAAATTTGAGAATTATTATTACACGTTTTGTTGCCGTGTGCCGAATGAATGTTGACATTTGTTTAAAAATGAATAACACAGACGCTTCCTCTGACTTGAAAGGATGACTGTTAGACAGCCGTCAAGTGATGCAGTTAAGACTCAATTAGTCACCAGAATCAAAGATAAATCTGTTTACATTGATATAAAATATAGACACGTGACGTTGGGCGTTGAGACTTATTTTAGAATGTACATTAAACCGATGGCCCATCACGATCACGACCTCTAAAATATCGTTCCAATAAATTTGTCTAAAGAAGATAAACTGTGATACGAAATTGTATTTAATGTAGTAACAAAAACAGTTGATAAAGTGAATAAAAACTGTTGCTCTGGTGATTAAAGTAGGCTTAAATATAATTTCTTGTTCTAGAAGACAAAATCAGATTACTGAAGGAGGCAAATCGGTTTAAATACGAAGAGGGAGACGCGATCTCGGCTATAGATAGTGGAAAAATGTGATGAAAATGAACAAAATATATATCACTGATTCTTCGAAAGTAGAATCTTTTGGTGTTGCATTTTTACAAAGCTTTTAAAAGTTTAAAAGTGGTCGTAATTGTGATTTTATATTAAATTTGTCATTGCTTTTACCGCGAGAGCTGAACGATATTTTGCAGTGAAACATTCAGAAACCTTTTATTTACCTTTAAAATAACTAAAACCATTTTTCATGGACAGTGCGTATTACGTCAGTTGAACACTTTCTGATCAATAATTGACATTTAAACGGGTTATGTAGCTTTACACAATGTTACGCGTTGCGTTTGAAATTGATTCCCGAATACGATTAGGCCATTATCCTCGTAATCATCATCAACGGTTAATTTTCCACATGAAAATCACATTCCTAAAACAACGAACGGTTAGGTGCACATTGAAAGCAAATTTGTTCAGATCTACAACTGTTCAAGTTACTATTTACGTCTTTATAAAAATTATTAAAATAAAACATTGATTAAAAAATTTTAAAAAATTGTGGGATCGAACTCAGGTCCTTCGTGACGCTTGGCCTCTTCATCCCTCGAGCCACGAGTTGCGAACAAATTGTCAATCATTATTTGTTTCCATGAACTGTAAACTCCACAAGGACAAACAAATTACATTTATTCTCCACTCAAGGATGAAGCAAATTCTTCCAGAGGATTTGCTTGCAACGAGTCGAGAAAATTGTTGCACTGCTTCATTTTATTTCTCTTTGCTTTATTATTTTTAAATCAAAATTTGTCCTCTTAATGTTGTTTACAAGTTGACAAATCGAAGATGTTAGGGCTCGATGGGGGACACGATTGACCGCGTTCTGGTTGGCTGACGAAAAGTTGGTATTAGGCAAAGATTTGTACGTCATTGTATTAAGCTCGGGTCTGAAAATGGTTGAGAATTGATCAAGCAACGGTTTCTAGACGGTTACGCCAGATAAAATAAAACCCGACGGAGCAGCGAGCAGGCGCCACGTGAATAACAAAAATTGATCTACGGCTAAGCACCTGTGTGTATCTTATACTCGCTAAGCAGAAAGCAAAAACGAGTTATTCCATGTAATTTATGGCCATGGTAGAAAACATCCAATAGATTGGCCCAAATTTACTATGTAATTCCGGTAAGCAACGTCAACCTTTTTATAACACTCCAAACTGTCACAGTTTATTATGGCTTTCAAATGACACCGGTCGGGTAAAAACAAATCCATCAGCTTTGAGAGAAAGCTTTTATCTACACTGATAATTCCGTCTGTCCCAGTAGCACGACGACATATTTTCAAGATTCCTCACAAGGCTTCATTTTTGATTTTTCAGTTCGTTTTTCATTCGTCAAGTCAGCAGCTGAACAAACACTTTTTTTTCCAGATGAAAATATTAAATTTCATATTAAGAATGTTTTCCGAGCCAAGATGACTAATGTATGATAAAAGTTGACTATTGTATTCTAATTCACTGATATACCGTTTTTCAGAAAAGCCCGCAGACCCTCCATAAAGTTATTAGTGAATTTTAACTGAAAATTACCTTGCCATAGGCGTTTGTGTTTTGATGTTTTGAGCGCACTTACAAACTCACTTTTCTCTAAAACCAGGCTTGGTAAAAATTCTTTTTTCAATGAAGATCGTCATTAAAAAATGATTGTAAAACAAAAATTGTTTTATTACATGGCAACAAAACTTGTAATAATTCTCAAATTTTTGTACCAAACTGTTTCAGTGATAAAATGACAATTTGATAGAAATTATCAAACAGATTGTTAAAAATTCTACCCAATTTTATAATTTTAAAAAATATTTGGCAACGTCGAAAGGCTCTTCTATATTTATATCTTTTTAAATAATAATAGTAAATATTTGCCGGTGGCTGGAATTGAACTCGAATCCTCGTGCTCGCGAAGCCTGTCCTGAGTCCCCGAGTCGTTGGTCTAGCTAGTAATTCGTAATGTAAAAAGACCTATATAAATTGTGTTTAAAAACCTAACCTAAAAGTTTGTTTGTGTCGCCTGCGCGCTGGTATACAGCGCGTATTTTTATCAAACATTTGAGTAAAATTACTAAAACTCTAAATACTTTTTAATGAACACTCAAATAAAAATGATAAAACTCTAAATAATTTTTGTCGCGTGTTGTTTAAAATAAATAACGAACTCAATAAAATTCAACAACGTAGGTATTTTATCACTGCTTTATGATACAATGTGGTAATAATACACAAAAATTTGTGAATTATTATTACAAGTTTTCTTGTCGTGTATTTTTCAACCATCATTTCAACAAAACATCCTTAAACTGATGTGATGTGCTCGTTTGTTTATGAAAAACAAGCCGTTTTTGTCATACAAAAACCGTTATTTTTGTTGACTCATTTTAGTAAACAAACCAGGTTGAATCGGTTTTCGTTTTTGTAGCCTTAATTTTAGCTTTCTTTTTTATTCTAATAACGTTTGATTTCATTTCAGTGAATATTGGGAAAAATTGATATATGAATGAACAATTGAACAAATAGCGGTCGTAACAAAAAGTAAACTGACATTATATGCCTCACTTAAACTGACTATTTATTCAAAAGTGGTAATATTTTATGTAGCGATTGGTTCGCGAGATAACGGCGCGTCACCGAATTCCAGTGGAGCGGTAACAAATGCAGTTTGTGACGCTTAGTTGGCATATAGCACGGGGTCCTGTTAAATAATAAATGTTCTCATAACGCAAAGTAATCCCTGTGTACTGGGCTGGGATGGACGGGACGGTTGCGTTGCGAGCGCATGACAGGCCGTCCATGCCACGATCAAATGATAAACGATCTTATCATTATGAACAACGCAAACAATGTCTCGCAGCGCCCTCTGTCCACGTTTTTCGTTTCGAACTAACATAATGCAGTCATTTCGAATGTAAACAAGCCCCGTCGCTATTCAAATTGGCCTCGCAACAATTTGCAGATGAGTTTCATTTCTCGAGGAAACTGCCCGGCTGATAACCCACGCATTTGCATTAACCAGTGACCGATACACTTTAAATCAATTTGCTCGATTTTGCATCAATTCAACGCCGCGGCCATCTAATCGCTCTTTTTGTTCCCTCGTTACTTTTATTTCTATTTTCCACACTGCCCTCCCTTTTTTCGCGTACCGCCAACTCATCAATTATGCTAACCAAATTAGTCCAAATTATGGACTAATTTCGCTTCTTAACACGTTTTGTCCGCCATTTCCATAGTTAAACAGAGCAAAATAAATGTCATTCTCTTTTACGGCAAATTTTTTCGCGTTTTCAACCACCCTCGAGGTCTTAGTCCAACGATAGAATCAAGTTCGCGATTTCGAAAGTATATCAACATTTTTTTCATCTCTTTTAAAAGAGAGAAAGAGAGAGAGAGAGTAAAAAATCTCAACAAAAGTTAATAAAAGTTATATATACCAAAGGCGAATTTAAATTTATAAGCTATTGTTTGTCCGGGTTTTGAAAGTCGGAGAGAAAATTTTTTCGCCGCCGCCGAAAAATGACCACAGAAGAGAATATCATTCTCGGTATACGGTTTTCGCTCATCAAAAATTCATCATTGGCGCAAAAAAAAGTAATCTTGATATTTTTTTTTCTGATGCTTTGTCGACGTCTTTTGACAGAAAATTCGATTAAAAATTGACTCTTCCAAGCGCCACGCAAAGCACGGCGACAACGAAAATTAAAACGACCAACGTTCGAGCTCTCTCTTTCTCTTGCAAGAGAACTCGTACAAGCGCGAAGGTGCAATGACTGTGACTGTAACGGAGAGAGAGAGAGAGAGAGCGAGAGACGACTGCTTGCGTGACGTCATTTTATACCTGAGTCAGCCTGAAAGAACTTTGGAGCGGCGTTGCGTCAGTTTTTTCTTTCTTTATCACTCTCGTCCTCGGGTGCGTGAATCATAGCGTACTCACTAACGTATGAATCGTTACACATTTACGCGCATTCCGTATTTTTCATTCATATTTCAACCGAAGTATCAAGATCGAAGTTTTCGAAACTCTCAAGATTAAATATCAAATGATAAAATTATATTTAGAAGATTGATTCAAGCTGGGTCGTTTACAACAAGTCGAGAGCAGGAGGTCATAAAACAATTGTTTAATTGAATAAAAAAGTATCAAGCCTTTTTTAAGAACTCAACAATTACATAATATACTTTTACTTAGTTGTATTATACCGCTTTTTAACTCACCTTCTTGGTATCAGTGTTCTATTTGTTAAAATATGTAATTTTATGTTGAATAATTTTACTTTGGATTTTTTTTTATTATAATTTGAATTTGAACTGGATTTTTGAGTTGAGGGGGAAATAATATCTGCACAATGCTTATCATTGTATTTTCGATTTAAAAAATTTAGACTGGTTTATGCTGGTTTGTTTACAAACATGTGTCGAGGTCAGGGTATCACACAATAATTCGTAGAATAATAATTGTCAATTTGACTCCCAAAAAAAGCCTTCAATTAAGACCAAGTTTAAATTACATTTAGTGAATATTACGTTTATCCGTAATATTTGTTCGCAAACATATTTTTCATCGACTAATGAGGAATTTATCGGGCGTCTTAAGTTAAGACCAACTGTGTCACCTAGACCAACCAAATCAATTTTGATATTATGAAATTTAATTTTGTTAATTCAATTTAATTTAATTTATTTATTAATTTTAATTTAATTTATTTTAATTTTAATTTTTTTTTCTTTCAGTTTGAAATTTTCAACTAATTAAAATGTACAACAAACTAACTCACCATTAAATAATCAGATTTTGTCTCGGTTTTAATAATTGAATTTCAGATAATTTTACAAAATTGGTTTAAAATTACAGATTTTTCATTTTCTTCAATTAGTTTTTCTGGTTCAGACTTTAATTGAATTTTGTTAATGACCTGAAAATTGTGAAATGTTTAAATAACGGCCGCGGAGTGATCTCAGAGTTTATTTTTCGATGAGACGTTATCTATGGAGTGATAAAATTCATAAGCCGGATTTTCTGGTTTCCTTCAAAATCATAAGACGCTCCAGAGTTCTCTAAATCTGCTGGCAATCAAATCTTGTCGTGTGTATATTATTAATACATGAGTTGGACGTAGTTACGCGTGATGCACCGCAGCAGATGTAGCCCTTATGCTTTTTGCCACTCCAACGACTTTGCTGTACTCGAATATCTCGGCGTCAAATCGATAACCAATTTAACATTGCCAGACTAATCTCTGCATAAGTGATAAAATGACGCGTCATTTCTTCCAGGCAGTACCCAGTATGACTAATTCAGTTAGTTCAATCGAAACATGTCCCAAGTCTGCTGCTTATTTGCCCTACCATGTTTTCTATTTATCTAACGCGCGAATACTTGCGCGCACAGCTTATAATGCGATTTGCTTTGACAAAACAATTCTTGCATGACAAACAGAATAAAACTTTGGACGCTGCAACACATAACTCTTCATTAATCCAGCTAACCTTCTATTTGTATACTTTTTTGTTTTTCTTTTTTACAACATTTTCATATTATCCCCTTTCAGTTCTTTTCATCTGCCTTTTTTGTAATTTTTTTTTAATACAATACTCTCATTTTAAGAGCACTCTCGAGCCAAAAATGAAAAAAAAACTTATTATCACCATTATCATTGTTATCAGAAAAATATTATGAAAAATGTTTTCATGGTAGAAGAAATTTAAAAAAATTGCTCATAATAATACAAAAATTTGATCTATAAATTATAATCTTGTTTTTTGTATTTATTTTCGGTACGATCTATTTGGGTGCCTTTTTTTAACTGTGCTGAATTTATTAATTAGATATTTGATTTAATTTATTTTTCGTAAGGCTTTATAAATAAAAATGTGAAACAAATTCCTAAATTAGGATCATTGTTTGCAACTTTCGTGCAAAAAAATTTGAAACACATAATAATTGAGTTTGTTTTGAAGTTTGTAAAAAAAGGCGGGTTAATCTTTTACGTTTTATAATTTTATTCTGTTCATTCATATTTTAATTAAAATCTGTTTCGTTTTTTATATTTAGTAAGGCTTTTATTTTTTTTCAAGTTTACAATGTAAAGCGTCGTCGTTTTTTACGATTGAATATTTTAGTTTCATCTTCCTCATTTACAATAAAAATCCAGTTCATTTTGTTCATTTGGTTATTTTCTTTTTCTTTTTTGCAAGTTGCAATAAAAATTTGGTCAGTTTAGAACGTTTGGTCATTTTGTATTTCTTTAGTTATTTTTATTATAATTTTATATATAAAATGTATTTTATATATAATACATAAAAATTCAATAAAAAGGAGAACATTTTTATTTGATTTAACTCGATTTTTTTACGTGATTTATATCTTGATTTGAATCAAGAAATTAAATCAACTGATTTAAATCACTGCAGCCCTGCATCATTTAGAATATAAAGACGCTTTTATATACTAAAATTTTTACAATTTCTTTATTTCTTTTACAAATTCCAATTTTATTTACGTTTTTGAAATTACGTTCATAAACAAAGCCTTTAAAAATGTTTGAAAATGAATCAACTTTATTGTATCGAAATTGTATTATTTTTGATTTGGCCAGAGACAGATGTATATTGATTATCTATCCCATTCATGAGATGCAAACGGATACTCTCTTTTCTCTCAAACAGAGAAACATAAAACGGGAAAATAACATTAATAGCAATAGTACTAATCGCATTATCTCGTTAAAGATATAGTTAGCTTAAAATGAAGGTTCCGTTGCGTCACGCCATTGTGGCATTGTTTCACCGGCTGCGTACGCTAAGAGGACATTCTACTTGCGTATTAACAAGTCATTTGACAAAAAGGGATTACAGTTGATGTTCTCATAATTAAAACGTTCGCAACAAAATAATCATACGATACTGAGATCCCTCGTTCTGCCTCCGCTAAGGCGGTTGTTATCAAAACAAACGTATGAGTGTTTTGCATTTTTCACATTTTTCTCCCGGTTTAACGTTTCTGCCAGTTTTCACATTTTTAATGAAAGTTACTTGAAAGTGGACAAAAACAGTGTAATGGCAAAAAAAAAAAAAAAAAAAGGAGAAACAACTTAACAATTTTTATAAGGCGCAGAGTGATGAAAAAAAGTGCCGTTGGAAAATAATAAAGGTACTAATTAATAAAATTTAACAGGGACGACTAATATGGATGTAAAGTGAATCATTCCCTTCGTTAAATACATTTGAGAACGGTTCATTGTGTTCTTTTTAATGTAGCAGCGTTCGCGTGAATGTGGCTTAAGCACTGCTCATCTGAGCTCTCTTTCAGACCCTTTAATCGACATCCCATTTCTTCCTTTCTTCTTTCTTCCTTTCGTTCGCTCATTCATTTAACTTTGATTAAATGAACGAGCTTCCATGCGACAAATCACAAAGGAGCGGCGCGCTACGCTAGTTACAAACGCGAGCATAGACAAAAATACCTTCCTTCATTCAAAACCTTACCGGCCATCAAAACTCGCATTTTATTTAACATTTTTTTTATAAAATACTCCTCTTGCACTATCCTATTTCTAAAAAAAAACGACTTTTTCTAAACTTTGTTAACAAACAAAAATTTAATTTTTTTTTCAAAATCAAATGTGTATTCTATTTATTTCTAATGTGTATTCTGTTTATTCTATTAAATTTCACATATATGGAATATAAATGGCAGATATATAAGTCCACAAATGTCACATAAATGGATCATAAATGGTACAAATATAAAACATAAATAGCACATATATGCAACATAAATGTCACATATATGGTTCAATATTTGTGACATATATGGCGATTCACCTAATAAAATTCATTTATGTGCCATTTATGCGGCATATATGGATCCATATATGTGACATTTATGTCTCATAAATGGGCCCATATATGGGCCTTATATCTATATTTAAATACATAAATTTCTCATTTATGTTCTGTATATGTGCGATTTATGTTTCATATATGTGCCATTTATGGACCCATATACATTTTTACTTGAGTAAAGAAATCAAATCAATTTTTTTAGTTTTTATGCATTCTAAGTTAATAAAAACATGCCTCCATTTATGGTCCATATATGATATATAAATTCATGGTTTATATATGGAACATAAATGTATTCATAAATGGACCATATGTTTTGAAATACATAAATGTAGCATGTATGGAGCCGTATATAAAGTTTTACTTTGGTATAAATCTCTTATCAAAGCGTTTCGAGAAGACAAAAAGGGAGAGAAAGATGAAATTAATCGAAAGTCTAGAAACACAATTGTTCGTGCGCCGAAATGTCGTAAAATGAGATTGCAACTAAAGTAAATGAGTGTCAGAGTGCGGTTTTGCCCTCTGTCAGATGACGTGACGTCACGCAAAGAGACGTTACGAGCGCGCAAGTACAAATATGTGTGTTATTTTGAAGATGCGGGTCCCTGTCAGCGCTATCTTTTTGTCAACGTCACAGCCGTCAACCTTGTCCCTTTTTTACTGCCTGTTTTTTTTCTCCCCTTCCACACACACTGTTCGGGACTTTTTTTTTCTTCGCGTCAACATCAATTTAAATCAATTAGTCGTTCATCAGCTTTTTTTTTTCTTCTTTTTCCACATAACGAACACTAACAAATCTGCTTTTCCAAACAAAACGTACGTTCCAAAAAAAAATAAATAAATAAATAAATTAAAAAAAGTTAAAGAATAAAAGTGTCAGTGCAAATGCAAAACTTTTTTCTACAATCAACAATTGTTGCTACAATAAAAAATGTTAAACTATTTTTATTGAGCGCGCGGCGAATTTTATTGGTAGCAGATTCGGTTCATTGCTTAAGCAACGTTATGGGTGTACATGTAATTACCCATCTAAAAGCTAGAATATTATAGTCGACGAAAACGGTTAGACGATAAAATTTTATGGCGCGTTCGAGGTGTAAGTATAATTAATCAGAAATTATCTCGGAAATTATAATTAGTTCAATACAGCAGAATACACGGTAAAAACAAAAGTGTCTTAAAATTGAGTAAGTTTTTTCTGTTAATATTTCAAGTCGTTTATTGAATATACTTATTAAACTAAGACATTGAAGTTTTAATTTTAGATTTTGTTGCTTCTTACACTAACACAATTTTAACCTTAGGTCACACTGGTCACACTGGGGTCACCAGTGGCCCCAATGTATTTGAAATTGTGAATCCCGGATATTTCAAGATTCTACTTTACTATTATAATGATAATTAAGTTTCGAGTCAAATAAACCGACTTCAAAGATTGAACGGTTACTTCAACAGACGATATCGATTAAAAAATTGTATATTTTTTATAGAAATCAGTATTTTTAGTGTCTTTTCAATGGTAATTGAATTAACTTTTTTTTAACCACCAAAAGACTTATTAAATTTTGCATTCTATAGAAGTTATGCATTTTTGAACAAAAAATATTTCCTACTGAATTTGGGCCATCTTTAATTTCAATAAATTTGATTCAATGTTTTGTCAACTGTTTGTACGATTGACTGTAAAAGTTGGAATTTTTGAAATTTTATTTTTGAAACTCGTGGGGTCTTCAGTGACCCCAGTGTGACCGGTTACGTTGTTCAACAGAAGTATGACCGTGTGGGGTTAAGAAACTGCTGTCAATTCAACACACGTTTTGATGTGTCTTAATTATGTTTTCGTTTGAAGAATTGAAAATTTTATTTTGAACTTAAAACAAATGTCTTAATTTTACGATACCCTTCTTCGATACTTTTAAGCCGTTTTTATTAATTGTTATAATTAAACAATTTAAATTGCATTGTATTTATTAATACATATTATTTAATTCATTGATATGATAAATAATTATTGTATGAATTCAAGACACTTTACATGTGTCGTAATTGATATTTTTCCTGTTATTTCCCGGAAAAGAAAAGAACTTCAAAAGGAGTTCATTAAAGGAAAAAAAAAGCTAGAATTTTTTTTTAATTTTCGTCCCGTGTCCTTGTCATTATCTTGAAAAAAAAATTTAAAAAAGTATCAAGAATTAGTAATCGTTTTTTTTTTTCCTTCTTGAATGGTATGAATGAGTTATATTCAGCGTGTAAGCAATTCCCAACGGACTAAAGAGGGTGAGAGGAACAGAAACAAAAACACAGCGAGATCTATTCGGATTCATCAATTAACGTTATGCTATAATATTGAAGCATAAGCACTGGTGCAAACAGTGCATCAATATTTCAGGACATCACCAAATGAGCATCAATTCTACACGTATGTTTCTTCAAATATTATTCATCGTGTGTTAATATCAGGTTAATTAACAAGCCCGACATGCCGCTGATATTTTAACTCGATAAATTTCAAATAAAATGAAACTGAACCAGCTCTAATAAGATTTCTATTAATTTATCTCTCTGTTTAAACTTTTTAACTTTGGTTTCTTTCTTTCAAATAAAATGATTATTGAGAAAATTAAATTCATATTAATTGAAAAGTTAATTAAATTAAATCAAACGATTTTGTAAATCAATTAAACAACAAACAATTTAATTAATGTATTCAGAAATTACGAGAATCAACGATTGTTTACTAAGTAAAAAATAAACAAAACATTAAATCTTGGTGTTATTTTATTCATTTATACATTTTTTCTTAATATTTTTATATTGTTATATTAATATTAATATTTATATTTTGTTGTTCATGTTTTAAAATAGTTGAGAATTCTAAAATTAAGTTTTTGAAATGTTTAATGTACCTGGTATATTTTTTCACATTTAAAAAAATGAGCACGGATGCATAATTAGGCATTAAATAAGGATAATGAAAAAACAGTTACGCACTGATACATTTAGCACTTGGGAATAAAAAAGGCCGCGAACGTTTTCCCAGCCAATCTGCATAATGTCGCGCGACTTTTCTTTGTGTAAGTTATTAGTTAATATGCGATCTTAGCCTGGCTTGGCAGTCGATGTACAATCAACGTAGATCGTGTACGTGCGACTCAAAAAGGGTGTTGGACGCTGCCATTGTAGTTCGCTGGCATCTCGATCATTTCACAGGAGCCTCGATATTTGACACGTGATCTGAAATTACATCGAGTATTTGCGCTTCTCGATTTCTTCATATAGTATTTATATCAGCCATACCTTAAACATCCACTCGATCAGGTATTATAAAAAAAATTCAACAAAATCAGGTTAAACAGCTTTTTCACAGCAATGCAGCCTGACAGGAACATGCGTTAAAAAAAAAAACAAGAAAAACAATTTTTTCCATCATTTTCTGACGATCAATCTTGTGCCATTTTTGTATTAAAAAAAAAATTCTCTCTCACTGCAATTTTCACTTTCCAAATTTCAATATAAAGCACTTTAGGGATTTTGTATGTTTTCGAATAAACAAAACCAGTCGAATATTATGTAATGTAAAAAAGCTACAACTTTTCTTTGATATTGTTCAAACCACTTGTAAGGAGAGAAAAAAAAAAGGAAAAAAAAGTTGCCATTGCTTACGCCAGGTTTGTTTGTATCAAGGTAAGTACAAGGGCGATAGTGTCTTTGTGTTGGTACCCACACAGGTACTCTATCCAAGCTGAGCATAACCATATTGTACGTCTAATGTCACACGATAGTATAAGTAAGCAATGAGCAAGCAAATTTGAGATAAAGTTTAATCTCACGGTTCTCGGATGCAAGTTATGGATACGTGTCCAGTCTGCTCGGCCGCGCAGCCCTTTTCGCCATTATCTTCACGCAGCAACTGTTTTCCTGCCACGATTTTGCGACTGCACATTCTAGGTCCGGCCTAAATAATTGACCACGACTAACTAGGTTGCACATTTCCCACACCCCCTGGCTCTGAACATTCCTCTATCTTGTCCTTTTCTTTGTCCTTTATGTGTAAATTAAGCTAGTCCCGAACTCTCTCTCTCCACTTTGACAACAATTCGCCTTTCTTATCGTATTAACGAACAATTAAGAGAGAAACCCTTCGAGTTAGCATTCAAATATTTCATTGTCTGCTATTGATTCTCGTCTCGTTCGATGAACAAATAAAATATGTCTTCGAGTCGTCAATCAGTTGTTTATTATTCATTAGTTTATTTTAAATCCTTGAGAAAAAATGGTAAAAATACGTTGGCAGTGAAAAAATCGGTGCACGTTGGTTTCATTTGAAAAGAGATTCTGGGTACAGAGAGGAGGTTCTGCGCATGCGCCGACTAACGAATGAAAGAGGAACGTGAGGCCCCGAAGCCCGTATTTCCAAGATACTCACAGCACAAAGAAAACGGAGTCCCAACTCAGGAGCGTACCAAGTTAAAATTATGAGCTAAGATTTCAGTTATATTTTTATTATCTTTATTTTAAAAATAATTATTGAATTATTATTTTATAAAAAATAAGTTAATTTCAATCTCAAAGGATATTTGGTTCTGACATCTGAATCCAGTACAAACAGTATTTTTTATTTAAAATTCTAAACAGAATCAACGCTTTTTTTTTCTTTTTTTATTATTTTATTTCCTTTCGGTCTCTTTTTTAATTTTGTAAATCTGTTTGAATCTCATTTTGAAATAGCATCAAAAAGTTAACCAGGACACGTCGGTCTGTATAAACAAGATTGAATTTCACAATAGGCTCAAACTAAAAGTATTGTACGAAATAATTAATCCCGTCGAATTATTCAATAGTAAGTATGTGTAATTACAATGCATGGAGCACATGAAAGTAAAATCGAACAGCTTGGTCGGCCGGACGAATCACAATTAATTTGTTATAGAACGTGTCCGAGCGATTATTCACTTTTTTTTCCTCGTCTCTCCACACTTTTCAACTTGGATATATGTAAATTCCGTGGCAAAACCGTGTAAATTGAACATTCGAAAACAAACAACTGATTGGAATTGGAATTGATGAAAAAAGGAAAAAAAATTTTTTTTTTTTTTCATCCAAAACACACTTGGTGGGCAGGCAAACGAATGCTACGGAAATGTTTATGTATAAATTGATCGATCAAACACGTGATTTTGTTTGTTTTTATTGGCGCGATATGAAATTGATAATAAATTGTTGATTAATTTTGAATGAGTTGATGAAAAGTAATGTAGAACTCTTTCTCTGTCGTGTGTAAACAAACTATAACCGTAGTTCATTGTTCAATCATTTTTCAATGTGCTGAAATGATAAGTTATTACATTGAGAAAACGTTTAATGAAAAACAATAACTAGCAGGAAAAAAAATGTAAATAATAAATAATGAAGTGAGAGAAAAAAAAAGATTGTAAAAATGCGAGGGTGTTTAGCTGAAGGATAAAAAGATAATTCTTGAAAGCTCGTTGGATGAAGATGAAACGTAAAGTTTAAAGTAAACAAAGATGAAAAATGTGAGCAGAGGCATGACAAAGCCATGTCAAAAGCGACGCCATCTTAAGTTTGCGGAGGGTAAATAAGGCTCAGGAAGGCCCAAACTGATCGAAGCTCCGTCTCACAAGATACGACAAGATATGAGTTTGATAAGATTAGGAGGGATCAATTTCGCACTTACCAAGACACGTCGAGAGAGCAGCGAGGAGGACAAAGCCGAAACAAAGTCGGAGCGCGCTGGAGCGATTGGGCCTCGCCCAACGTCGGTCCCCGGTGCGCTCAGCCATCACTGTATCCTTTTCAACTCACTTCGAACTCGCAACCAACTCGTTTTGTTTGGCGTTAAACAAGACTCAAACTAAACCGCCTGTTTGTTAAGATACAAATGTACCAATTGTTGACACATCTGATCACTCCGCGCACACTTGACAGGCAAGAAAGAAAACAAGGGGGCAAAGAGAATAATCACTAGGATAATAAAAAGCCGTCAGAACGCATGGTGGCCCATCGGTAGCGCGCGATTTTCAAAATCGACGACAAGCCGCGGGCGCCAAGTTGCGAGCGGGAACGCGCTTGGCCGACTGATCTCGCGCGCCGCGCGCGCTCCTCGCGGTGAACGAACGCCGACGCTGGCCACCGGCGATCCGACGGATCTTGCCGAACCCGTCCGAGCGATCGCGTGCATGCCAGCGTGCCGCACCGAACGCCGGCCTTCCCGCCCCTCCTGACTACTTGTTGATCATCCAACGACGTCGCCCGAGTTCACGGGGCCCCGCGAGATCCACCTGTGCGCGACCCACGCCACCCCCCCTCTCTCCCCTCGTCCCTCTTCATGATTCTTTCGTTCTGCTACAGCGGCTTTTCCAACGGGATGGGTACGATTGACTGAATGTTGATAAATGAATGTTTTGTTAAATCGTTCACGACCTTTTAGGTAAATGCACATGCGTTTCAATATTAGTCATTTATTTTTGCATTAACGTTTTCATAAACAATTTTGTATGATGTTGCAGGGTATCGGAAACCTTGATGAGTTTCTCAATCGAATTACAAAAACATTTTGTACTACGCCAAATTGCCGACAAACAATTGTCTTATTTTATCCACGATGACAGGTGAGCTATTTTAGCAGAAATTAAACAAAAAATATTTATAAAAAATTAAACAAAAAAAAATCATACAATCAAATGAATAAATAAACAGAGCTTTAACAAAATAGAAAATAAAGAAACAAATAAATTAACAAATTGAAAATTTGTATTTATTTGTTTATTTTGTGTATGTTGATTGATTTGTTTGTTTATATTTTGTTCGTTACGTGTTTCTTCAATTTTAGTTTGTTTATTTATTTGTTTGCTTATTTAATTTTTAATTGTTTATTTATTTGTTTGTGTACTTAATTTTTATATTATTTTCTGTCTGTTTATTTATTTTTCATTATTATTTGTTTGTTTAAATTCTGTGTTTTATTTATTATTTATTTTGTTTGTTTATTTCCTGTTTCTGAATCTATTTATTTTTTTATTTATTTTTTATTTGTTCTCTTGTATTTTATTTTTTGTTCGTTTATTATATTAGTGTACAACATATAATTATCATAACATCTAATATTTTTATAGCATTGTTGTTGTTATTCTCTGTAATATGTTATGAAATATATTACAGAACCAAATTTCATTAAATATACTGCGTACAACAATTAAAAAGTCACTTATTAATGCATTTCAATGTTTAAGTGCTTTAATTTTTGTGCGGAGGGTTTATGCTACTTACATAAAATTGAACTCAAAGTTAATAGTGCAAGTCAATATTCAATCAGAGGATATTAAAATAATATTTGTTGTTGATTTATTAATCGATATCTATAAAGAATAAAAGTTTATTCATTCTTTAATATAATTGCAATTAAACTATTTTTATTTTATTAATCTCATTTTTGTATGAAAACTTTTTCATTCTGATTTTATTGCCTCTTGATTCAAAAATTTCAAAAACTCATTCGAATATTATATAAGAGGATTAATTGATGGTTGATTAAAAATCAACAATCAAGTATGGATTATAACCATTTATTATTTATAGGGTAATCTCATACATTACAGAAAAAAATTTTTTATTTTATTATGCAAAAATTATATTACATTTACATTGTAAAATTATATTACAATTAGGTTACATTTTCTAGTCTGTTTCTCATCTGTCTAATCTGTTGCAAAAACTAGAAGAACGTGAGTGATATGTCTTTAGATTTTTTAATTAACATGTAAAATAGTTTCATAATAAACATGAAAACTTTCTCTAATACACAATGTACTCCAACCACTACGATATTATTTTAAAGTTAATATGTAAATAATTCATCAGTGAATAACGCGTCACTATTGACATAATCTTTCATGAACTGCTGAGTGAATCGCTTAAAATTACTGAAATAATCGCAATATCAATTGTCGGGTAAATCACTGTTTAACTAATCAAATAACCGATTAAATTACAAAATATAACTATCAATGTTATTCAAAATTGTTAGATCGAAGATTACTCAAAAGAGAAAATTAAATATTTTCAAAAGTATCACGGTTTGAAGACCTGGCGCTACGTGACCAGTTAAGGGTTCAATATAACAACAAAACGAACAAAATCCCAAGTAAAAATGTACACATTTTTACACATTTACATAAATCGGACATTTATCTATTTAAATACATATATGGCCCATTTATGGACCCATATATGAGACATAAATGCTACATATACGGATCCATATATGCCGCATAAATGGTACATAAATGGATTTTTTAAGTGGATCGCCATATATGACACAAATAAGGAACCATATATGTGACATTTATGTTGCATATATGTGCCATTTATATTTCATATATGTACCATTCATGATCCATTTATGTGACATTTATGGACCCATATATGTGCCATTTATGTTCCATTTACGGGCACATATATAAAATTTTACTTGAGATTATCAGAATTATTTATTTATTAATATACAATGTTTGGAGTCGTTGCTCCGTATACATCGAGAGTTTGTTTGTTTGCGATTCCAGAGTTGAATCAATAATCAATTAATCTTTTTATTCTCACACATTCTAGGAAAAAATAGTATAGACAATTCATCTGTTTCGTAAAAATATTAGCTAGAATGGCGGTCAACGATTGTTTTTCTCTCAGCAGAGTATTCAAATATTTCGATCTTGGATTTGAGAAGATAGGACAGTTGAACAAGATGTGTAACGAGTCGTTTGTTTCGTTACAATTACAGTACGAGCAGATAGTATTTTGTTCTAAAATTATTTTTTCGGAGTCTATATACAGTTTCATAATTATCGAATTCTTCGTCGACAAAATTCATAAATAGTCGGGCTAATACGTACTTTATGACTGATCAAGCAAATTCAGTTACCAAAGGTAGAGTTCATTCGCGAATATAAACATGGATCTTTACATCCGACTCTTTCGGTGCATTAATAATTATGTAGAAATCGATGGCTCGTACGAAAACTGTGCCATTTCAGAAATTTCCCATGTTGTTTCAAATGAGAAATTTTGAATTGGCTCAGTTTTCGTACGAACCATCGACATATCCTATGCAGAGACGTCTGTCATATTGCTTTATCTACACGGATAGAAATAAGGTGCGAAAATAATAGGTTAGAAAACTTGCTAAACGCACACGCGTTTTCCAGAAAATGCAAGCGCCCGCTTGCGATTTTGGTGAAACGCGTGTTCTTGTTTTGGTAAATTATCTAACCTACTATTTTCGCATGCTTTTCAACTGCGATTTTCGCACCTTGTTTCTATCCGTGTACAGCTTAATTATTTAATTTATTTTTTTAAATAAATTGATGTACTTTTAAACTGAGATTGCATTAACAAATATTCGTGGATAATTTGAGAAACAATGATGTAATCTGCAAAGCTGGTCAGGTTTCAGTCTGAAATTTGTTTCATGAATAATGTTAATAAAATTTAGTTTATGAAATTTAGTCTGTTATGTGAGTTTTTTATTTTTGATTAAGTTTGCGAACATTCGCCATCGGTGTTCTACGTTTTATTATTGTTTTTCAAAGTTTTTTTTAACAAAAACATGTTTTAATTGTGATTTTTACAAACAAAACATCGTTCTCTAATGTAACTTCTGTTCATTTCCACGAAATAAAATTTCATCTGCTAGTTTGTTTTTTATTAAAAAATATATAATAAAATTGGTTCTTGATAGAAATAGGTGTACTAATATTTATAAAAGCGAGTCGTTGTAGATCGTGCGGTGATTTTTTTTCTAAAATGTTTATTTCAAACCGCATAGGTCAGTATTAATTCATAACTAAATAGTTCAATTATCCAAAGTGAAGGATAAATTTGTTTACATTTTTTTATCGAATAAATAAATACAATAATTTTTATTTTATTATATATATTTTATTATATTGTCATTTAAATATCTGGAAAGACTGCAGTAATGATATCATCACTGAAGTGCACTATATCACATAATTCCTTAAAAAGATTAATTAAAAATGAGTAAAAGCTTAAAAAGAGTAATTTAAGCTTTTTTGTCTGTTTGCAGTAGACCATCACCGATTTGAAGAAGGGTCGCCGAAAAGCTTGCAGCAGTTTCATCGTTGTGGAGTAACATTCTCATTTTTATATCAAATCATATTTATATCAAAAGTGTGTACGATGACACGATTCCATAGTTCCAAACGCTTGATGCTCGTGTCAAGTTAGTCAGATGGTGTTCCACGGGCCATGACAGCCAATGTTTGTCTAAAATCGCCAGATCAAACGACGACTAAACCAGCCATCAGTCGATTGTTGTTACGAATGTCTCTCAAACTTCTGTCAAGAGTCTCAACAGCATGTTTGTGGGACATTCATCCCACAATAACAGCTTACAAAATGCATCATGCGTGCCCTGTCGTTTTTGCTGATGTTGCACACAGGAGTCTTTTGATGGTTCAAGTTTAAGGGTAACTTTAAAGCATTGTGTGCGGTACGTTCTCCTGATGTAAGTAACGTTGAAGTGATACCTCCAAAATCCGAAGCCTGATGTTAGTTTGATGTTAACCCAAGTAAAAATTAACCCCAAAAAAAAACCCCAAAAAAATTAACCCAAAAAAAAAATCTACTCTCTTAATTCGAAAAAGTGAAAAAATTCTCAAAAAAAGTGACTACACATTTTGTCGAAGTTATAGTTAAACCTATCTTTGAAAGAGAGATTCACTTATAAAATGATAAAGTTCACTTATAAAATTGAAGTTTCAACATCGATCGCTCTTTAGTGAAAATCTCAAATTTGTTAGATTTATCAAATTAGATTTTGTTTCCTGTAAGTGGATCATTTAAAAATCCACTTACAGAAATCACTAGCGAAAATCAGTTCGGCAAAAGTTGCGCCGAATAAGACAATCATGAGCGCAGTTGCGCTGAATTAATTTTTAAATACAATGTTATCGCCAGATTCAATAATTAGGTACATTCTGTTTGCTTGTTTTAGGGTTGTCGAAAATCATAATTTAAAAAAAAAATAAAAACACTATTTTTAGGTCTTGAAATTATTATAAAAAATTGAAAAAAAACAAAATGCACAAAACTGACCGAAATTTTAGAAACTTTAAATACAAAAATTAAAAAAAAACAAATCGAATTGAACTGACCATATTCAATTTCCAAGGATATGCAAAATAATCAAAATGTGACTTTTCCATGAATATGAATTTTCATTCAATTATGTATTGATATACAGTGAAAAAACCATTAGATATGTGAGACATTTTTGTCAGTATTGTGCGTTTTGATATGTTTTCTTTTTTTGGTTTTGATTTTTCGTTTTTTGATTTCGCTAAACTTTGATCTGTTTTGTACGTTTAGTTTTTATTTCTTGATTTATGCAAAAACATAAAGTGTGTTTAATTGAAACTATATTCTGCGTAACTGCATACAAAATTTTTTCGGAACAATTGCACTCCTACTGAACGACATTTTTTTATCAGTTTTTTAAAGGATCAGCGCAACTGAGCACGCCCCGATCTTTTATATAAAATAATACTGATAATCTGAAAGAATAATTCATTCGAGACATGTTTTCTGTTTTTGTTAAAATAATGTAATTTGGCTGATGAATTGAAACCTTAAACTGTACTGTCGATAAATGTTGAGTTTTTGTTAATAATAATAATTGAATAGATTTCCAAATTTAAAATCAAAGTGACACTCGAAGCGTGTGGAGTATGTAGTTATATAAAAAAAATGCAATTCTAAAGTTCTTAGTAATCGCAATTTTCTTTGCAAAATGTACAAAACAAGACACGAAACATTATTTAAATAAAAAAAAATACAGTAATTGTTCATAAATAACCAATGAAGATTTTAGGAGGGAAATTTTTAATTGACATACTAGCTGTTTCAAAAAGTAAAAACCAAAACGATTTTACAATAATTTACGTTTCCTGTCAAAATTGTATTTGATGATTAAATATCCATTGCATGCTACTGTTTTCAGTTTATTTAATCGAGAAATATTTATAACGGAATTCTAAAACTAGGTCAAACAATTAAATAATTGTGAATATTAAACATTGATCTGATGAAGAGTTGAAACGTTTACTTTGATAGTGTAAAATTGTATAGTGAAAAAATAATCGTCGCATTGTGTTAAAGGTAATGTATCATTATAAAGATTGCAATCGACACCCGGCAAGGGACGAATTTCAAGAATTGAATAATTGATTACGCTGAACAATTGTGGATCTTTATAAAAATTTAATAAAATAAATAAATGAAAAATTACGTCGGGTGTTAAATTTATATTGCACTTTTTAAATAATGAAATATTCAAATGCTTTTCAATATTAATAACTTCGCTAGGATTGGACTCTTTACTTTTTACTCTGAAAACGTAGGAGAAACATGACGAGAATAGCATACAGAGAGAAAAAAGGACAATTTATTCTAATTTAATAATCGAAAAACCGACTGATTGAAAATAAATTTTTTTTTATTTAATTTTCTGTATACCAATGTTGTTGATTGCCACTGCTGATTTGATTTTTCACAACTTTTGAGCTTTCATTTCTGGTTTAAATCAAAGTTTCATTTGAAAAAAGTATCACATCCATTCTGAAGAATTTATTTTATTTTCAAAAGTTCTATAATTAAGAATTGTGTGGTGGCCATATATTTTCACCTCCAATGGTTCATTTGTAAATTCATTGAACAATTTATTTCAGCTCGAAATGAACAATGCTGTTTTTTCGTCCTGTTTACAGTGCACTACACGTGCAATGGTTTTTACATCATAATATTGTATTCGTATGCTCGACTTAACACTGCGATATTATTAAATTATAGAGTTATACGTTCCCATATTAAGACGAACTAAGTACAGAATTTTATTTTCACTGTGTATAATCTAAAACTGATCTTTATTAGAGATTAATTTTCGAATTATAAGCTCAATATTCATAAGTTTATTTATTTTACAGAATATCTATTAAAGTACAACCTCTAATTAATTTAAGAAACATAAGTAATTTAAAATAATTAAATGAAAATGACGTTCATATAAGTAATATAAAAAAGTCATTTTGCTGAATAGTGAATAGTTTATTTGTTTCAAATCCTCTAAGTACTCGAAGTAAATCAAGATTGATTTGAAGAAGCGTGAGAAATTTGAAGGTCTTTTCAAGAGGGTACCGAAATCTAAATGGTTAATGCACAAAAAATCCCATTGTCAAAAGAAAATAATGACAAGTTTTCAAAGAGAAAAACGTTCGATCATAATTTTGATTGATGATGATGAAAAGGGCCTAGAAAATTATCTACGATGTATTTTTTTCATTAATTTTCGTAATCAATGTAAATATCTATGTTAAACTGTTCAATTTGTTTTATAAAATTAGATTTTATTTGTAATAAAACATTTTAATACAATGGTTTGTTTCTTATATTTTTTCTATGACATCCTTATGAAAAGTATATTGCAAAATCTCATCGTGTTTCGCAACGTTCTCTGATAACATAATATTGAGCTGACATCTCGTGATACCTGATCGCATTAGAGCGATCATGCTTCGTCGGTACAGAAAGCACACTGTCAAAAAGAGTGTAAATGAAAACACACTGCGGCATCGTCCAGGGTATCACTTGTTGTACAGTAGTGAATAATTCAAAATGTTCATTGTCACGAAACAAATCGACAGCACAAATATCAGTCGACTCTGTCGGACTTGTTTGCAAGAAGATTGTGACAAAATGGTCTACCTTTTCGTCGGGCCAGCAGGATCTTCGCTTGCCGCAAAACTACGTTCATTATCCTGCCTGGATGTACTGATACAATTTTAATTACAATAACAAATGACAAATTTTCATCTCTGATTGAGTATATTTTTATCCAAGGTACAGTTTTTACTGATTAATCAAATTTTTTAGGTCTGGCAAGGAGACGGTTTACCTGAAAGAATGTGCGATCGTTGTGTTACAAGAACAGAGTCTGCACTTTTGTATAGAGAACAGTGCAGAGCTGCAGATCGAGCGTTGAGACAAGCAGCAATGAAGGTTCAGATTATTTTGTTTAATTTTTCGGATCCTGTGAAAAATTATTGCACGTACAAAATTCTAAGAACATTTTTTGAACGGATATATATAGAATATTACAATAATATTAAGGATATAATGTGTCTTATACGTGTTTTATACCGCTTGATTATCAACAAATTTACATGTTCTATCGCTTAAAATTTTCCGAAAACTATTAAGAACAAATTGTCTAGATGAAATTAAAAAAAAATATTACTTAAGTTAAATCTTGAAAAATAAATTTGCAAAAATCTTGCGTTTGATTGTAAATTTTTCTTTTTAGGTAGCTGGTGTCACACCCTACACGACAGTTGCTGGTTGCAAATTATTTCAAGAGAACCAGACATTTGTGCCAATTCAAAACAACCAGAACACATTCAAATGCATGGAATGTGGAGCACTTTTCATAAACTATCAAGAATTGTTGGCTCACAAGAAGTTCCACCTGCCGTTCTACGAGGACAACAACATCCCGCTACACGTTTTCGAATCTCATATGGGGTACTCGAATTTCCCTCATCAGAATCACGGCATGAATTACAGCATGAATATGAACAACGTGCACCAAAACCAGTCGTCGGTCATAATATCCAATACATCAAATCCCATGCAAACGAACGACAGAAATGGTCAATTGGACTACCCTCTGATCGACTATTCTTTACCGAACAAAATTCCAAATACGAATCACAGTTACACGCCGAGTAGTGACAACATTGATGTATCCGGCGACGAGGAGCACATTGAAATAAGCGATCCCAACATGTTTACTCGTCACGATGATCAGACGTGCGAAAACTTAATCCAGGATTTATCTTACTCAAGGTCAACCGCCAATGATTACGAAGTCATTCAAAATCTGCACTTTTCTCATAACACCGAGATAGCTATTCACGAGACCACCAAGTCGATGAACCATCAGATGGACCATCAGATGCAAAATCAAATGTTATCCAAAATCAGCGTTGATAAAATTGACGAGGTCCAAGGTCAGATCTTGCCAAAACCTGACAGTGATGATAAAATTAATGCGATGCAAGATCTAATTCTGCCCAAGGTTGTTGAGAAAAAATTCAGATGCGAGCAGTGCTCCAAGAGTTTTGCACAAAAGTCAAGATTGAGATCGCACGTTCTGACTCACAGTGATCTGAAACCTTTCCAGTGCAATCATTGTCATAAGGCTTATACTTTGAAAAGTAAATTGAACGCTCACGTGCGCCTTCATACAAAGCGCAACGTCCACAGATGCAGAATTTGCGACAAGGAGTTCTCGTACCCTTCGTATCTCAAAGAACACTCTAAGGTGCACGAATTGAAATCCGGCCCCGAGCCGAGCAAAAATTTTGAATGCACAGTGTGCCAAAAGAGGTTTCAGGTGGAAAAGAATTTGACGCTCCACCTGAGGCTGCACAGCGGCACAGGCGTACTGAGCTGTGAGTTGTGTGACAAAAAGTTTAGCCGCAAGTATCACCTGAAGATGCATCTGAAAACGCACCAAGCTGCCAAGACGCACAAATGCGACTATTGTGAAAAATGTTTTACCCTCAAGTGCAATTTAGTGGAACATTTGAGAATCCATACGAAAATGAAACCCTTCCGGTGCGAAAGTTGCGGTAAATGTTTCGCACAATCCAGTCATCTGAAAAGTCACAAAACTTCTCACGAGAATACGCGTTTGCACCAGTGCAGGATTTGTGGAAAACGGTTCAAGCTGTCGAGTCACCTGAAACGGCACAGCAACTTACACACGGGTGGTAAAGTTTACAAGTGCAACGAGTGCGGCCAATTGTTCTCCCATTCGTTCAGTCTAAAGAGACATTCCAAAAAACACACTGAGTCCTATTAAGAGATTCTGAAACTTATTTTTGTATGATTGTATATAGAAAATTTAATAGAAGAAATTTTATAATGAGGTATCAGTTATTACTTTCACATATGAACTACCTGTGAAAAAAGAAACGTGCAGGTTACACGCGTGTTATCTGAGCGTGTTATGAATATATTTGTAACTTTCATGTCACGTCTGGTTTATACATGAGACAAGTATATCAGATGAATAATACATGCGAATTCAAAATCCATCTCGAAAAAGTGCTGTTGGAGCGAAGAAATAACACAAGGATGTGTGAAAGAACTGATTTTTTAAGATTATCTAAATATGTTAAATTATATTATAGTTTTAATTTATTTCTTTTTCAAGTATTTTTAAACAAGTTTTGGGTCAGAAATTTATTTGTTGTCTACTCCAAGAAGTTATAGGAACTTAGGTCAAACGACCAGTTTGAATTATATTAAGTTAAGATTAATAAATAACGTCGAACAATTTTCATTTGTTGTTCTGATGGTCATGCAGAACTTTGGTCAGAATATCAAGACCTTCTTGAAGCTGCTCTTCCTTGATGACAAGTGGCGGTAAGATTCGAAGAATGCGATCATGCTCGGCTCTCGTTAACACTCCAGCTTTGAGGAGTTTCAAACATATCTCCCAGCCACTTCCAAACCCTGCAACATTACAGAATGTTAATAACTTCATAAGATGAACGTAAAACTCAAGATCTGAAATTAACGAACCTTCTCGCAGTTCCACCGCGGCCATCAAACCTCGACACCTCACATCGGAGGCTATCTCCTTGGGTAATTTTCCAAGAGTGTTTTTGATTACATTCTCCATTTTCCTCGCGTTTTCAGCCAGATTTTCTTCTTCCAAAATTTTGACCGCCTCTATGGCTATTCTCATCCCAAGAGGATTTCCACCGAATGTGCTCCCGTGCGAGCCTTTCTTCAAATTCAGTATGTGCTGCAAAGTATTTTTATATTGCAGGAATTATAAGTCGCCTGATTGATGAAAAAGTTTGTTTAAGTATGTCTCGAGATATCTTACTTGGTCATACGCCAGAACTCCCGAAACTGGATACATCCCCCCGCCGAGTGCTTTTCCCAAAACCACCATATCCGGTCTTACATTCTCGTGGTCGACCGCAAGTCTTTTGCCAGTTCTGCCCAATCCCGTTTGAACTTCGTCAGCTATCCATAGCACGTTATATTTGGTACAAAGGTCCCTAACTCCTTTCAGATAACCTGGCTAATCACATTCATCAAATAACAATCTCAACATATTAAATTATCTTAACTTTTCTGATTTTAATTATTAAATGAACTGGTTTTGGTGAAAGGCCTTTTGATTATTATTTATGATGTATATTCATGAAAATCTATGAAAATAATTTCAGGGTGTACTTGAATCATAGCTTTTTCATTTGCATCCAACTTTGCCTCATTTCATACAATAAATAATTTGCTAAAATGTATATATGGGTCCATAAATGGAACATATATGAAACATAAGTGGCACATATATGAAACATATATGAGACATAAATATACAGAACATAAATGGGACATTTATCTATTTAAATACATATATGGCCCATTTATGAGACATAAATGGCACATACATGGATTTTTTAGGTGGATCGCCATATATGACACAAATATGGAACCATATATGTTACATTTATGTTGCACATATGTGTCATTTATATTTCACTTATGTACCTTTTATGATCCATTTATGTGACATTTATGGACACATATATAAATTTTTACTTGGTTAGTTCACAAATTACATACTTTTGGTATTATAACTCCAGCCTCGCCCTGAATGGGTTCCATCATAAAAGCACAGACATTCGGATTTGTCTTAAAGATATTTTCAAGAGCATGCAGATCATCATATGGGATGATTTCAAAATTCGGCATGTAAGGCCCAAAGTCGTCCCTCAATTCCGGAAACGATGACGAGGATACGGCTGCCAAAGACCTGCCCCAGAAGTTGTTCTGAACAAATACGGTGGTCGCTTTGTACATGGGAATCTTTTTTATCTTGTAGCCCCAACTTCTGGCGATTTTCAAGGCCGTCTCTCCTGCTTCGTTACCTGCAAGGTTTTTCAACTTTGTCAAGTACATTTTTGTAAAACTACTTTCATCCAGCAGGTACATTCTTTTAAATTATTTCATACGATTACCTGTATTCATAGGCAAAAATCTGTCGTACCCCATCAACTGCGTGAGGTATTCGCAAAGCATGCCGTGGTATTTTGAATGGAAAGCCCTGGACGTGTGAGTCAAAATGCCAACTTGCTCCTGCATCACTTTGACCAATCTTGGATGACAGTGTCCTTGACTCAAGGTCGCGAACCCGCCCAAGAAGTCATAGTACCTTTTTCCCTCGACATCCCAAGCAAAAGAACCTTCCCCCCGTTCTATCGCGACCGGCAAAGTTTTGCAGTGCAAGCCACCGTACTTTTTATCACGGTCTATGAATTCCTGAGAATTGAGGTACCTTTTGAAGTCAAACTTATTTTTTGAAATTTTTGTTAACAACCGAGTCTGTATGTAATGAACCATTTTGTTACGAAACTTGATTGAAAAATTGTTGTTTGTTACTGCTAGGAATATTCAAATCACTCGTATTTATACATTCGAGATAAAATCATTTGGCCATAAAATTGTGTTTGCTGAAGAATTTAAATATGTAAAAATGATGAAACAAGGAAGATGTACCAAACGGTGACAATGTGTATTTGGGTTAGATAATTATGATAAAGAATATGTGTCATGCTCAATGTGCCAAGGGTCTGTCTTTTTAATTAAAAAATTGGTTTTTGTTGACACTTTTATTTATCATACAAAAATCTGTCCGAAAGAGGCTGGTTGATTGAAAAAATTCGATTTTGTCAACGTGGGAGTCGTGTCGAAAAAGTAAACATTATTTACAAAAAATATTTTCTCATGGAGAGATAACGAAAATAAATATTTACCCGTTGCGTCATTTTAATGGTAAAATAAAAATTCCACGTGATAATTCAAGTCTTAAAATGATGAGAGTTGGATTAGCAGTGCAGCGACAAGAAATTTCTAAGAACGCGACATCAATTTTTTTTTTTTTAGAAAAATTTATTTACACGTAATTAGTTAAAAACAATACATATTTCTTATACCATATAACAGACAAATTTATATATACAACTTTTCTCGCAATCTTCAAATCTTATTCAATTTGTTAAGTACAATCTAGATAATTAATCCCCTAAATTTTGTTGTACCTTCTGCCACTTTGCCACCATGTTAGAAACTTCTTTCTGTTTTTTACCAATTCCAATTTTGGTCTGAAAAAAAAACACAATTCGTTGGAATTAATATTATTAATTCCATTAATTCCATAATCTCAATAATATGAGAATGAGAAACAAACCGCTAATAATTGAACATCGACTTACTTTTTTCTTTTTCTTTTCTCTTAAATTCGGATCAACCGACACCGGAGATTGTTCCGCTTCCGTCTGTTGCGCTTGTACTGTAGTGGAAGGCACTGTTTCTGCTGAAACTTTTTTGTTTGCTTCGTTTTCAATTTTAGTGTTTTGTTCAATTGAAGCGATGTCATTGTAGAAGGAATCAATCGCCGAGTGAATTGATTCTCTCACCGTTGTCTTTACAGGTGGTTTGGCAATCACTTGATTATTTTCATAAATTCTTGCATAATCCGTTACCATGAACTGGATAGTGTCCTGTTCAGCGATTCTATTAGCTGTAGCCATTATCATTTGCTGCAACATCCAATATTGATTATTATAATTTGTTTCAAAAGGAATCTACATTTCATAATTATTAATTAATTTATTAATTAATTTATTAATTATTTATTATTAATTATCGCTTCATTTGAAAATAATAAAATAATAACATAACTTGAAGTATTTTTTATCTTAAAAATTATAAAACTATCAAAAAATTCCATTTGTTTTGTCAAAAACTAGTATGAACCTCAATTTAAAAAAATTCATTTTTTGTAAAGGCTGAAAGTTGGGGACGTATGTTACAATTATATCATTTCTTTTATCACTCTTTAAGGGCGAGTATGGTTCATACTTTAAGTAAATCTATTTTATCTTTAAAACGCCCTTGTAAAAGAGCTCCTCAATGGCAACCATTTTGTTTCAAATTTTGTAACAACAATTCGTTTGAATAAAGTAATATTTTAGTCTTTTCAATAATCAAATGGTTAATCTCAAGTTTGATTAATTAGACCATTTACGTTATGCAAAGGATGATATGCTGGATAGTGCATAAGTTGTCCCTGCATCAATGCAGTGTGGTGCGCTAAAAGGGGCACAGCAGCGCTCCCTAGAGTGGCTGCATAAATGGGGTTGGTTTGCTGTGCTGCTGCAGTGTAGAGAACAGTCGAATCCATCGCGGACGTTGATAACGAATATGATAAATCAGGAGAATCCACACCAGGAGGCAAAGGTTCACTAACTGCTAAAGGCGACGGCTTGGAAGATTGGTTTTTCACATTCAGACTGTCAGTCTTTTTCACACTTGTTTGAGACATCAATGGATCTTCTATGAACAATCCAACATTGAATTAGCAAGTATTCATAATTTCGCACATTTATATTTTTCAGATGACAAAACTTTTTGTTACCCTTGTCCAACTTTTCCTTCTTGCTATCACATGTGATTTCCTGTTCGTCTTTCCTCTTCTTTCCTCGTTTTAAATCCTCGGCATTAATCCGGGGAGGAGGGGGTGGACTGGGACTAGAAATTTGTGGCGGAGGTGGCGCTAACATCACTTTTGGATGGGATTCAGAGTCCGTTGGTTCACTTTTGTCTTGATTTTCTGGCTGTTCCAGACTCGGAGTGTTTATTTCTAAGAAAAAGTTGTTTCAGTTGTGCATTATCTCAACAATAATTTTAGAAAGACCTTTTTTTTGTTGGTTCGTGGAATATTTACCTATAACTGCAGGCTCTTCTTGTTCAGGTGGTGGGGTCGTACAAAGTTCCATCTCTTCCGTTCCTCCTACGACGTCCGTTTCTGGATAGGTCCACTGTACCTCGCCATTTGAGATGTTCCGGTAAAAGTAGCGTTTGTGCGATCTAAAAACACCCCCCGCAAAGAAATCTTATGAGAAAAATAGATACCAACAATTGTTGAAAAAGTTTAGAAAACGTTTTATACGTCTTTTAACTTTTCATCAAACTTTGTTTGTCTGTTTGATTTTTTGAGTACATCGAAGTTAATCTTTTCATACCCCTACCTGTTTTTGATATTTATTCATAATGAAAAAATCCTTTTTTCCATTAACAGTTTTTTTTAAATAAAAGGTTCAACGAATTTTAATTTCATTTTTTGAACAATGGTAAATTCAAATTTCAAACTTTTTAAAATACTTGAACTCTGCCTTTCGTTTTACGTTTCAATGAAAACAGAACATTTTGCACTTTTTCTATGATTGAGAAACATGTTTCAAAGGTTATTGAAAAGTCACTTTTTTTTGAGATATTTTAAAACTTGAGCAAAATATTCTATTTATCTCGTAGACCAGCGCAATCCCCTGTAACCATCTCTTTGCGTCTCGTAGACCTATAACAATAAGACAAAGTGTAAATCACGAAATTGATTGAGAATCAATGGTTACTTTACCTGGCGATTGAATTGTTTATTGGCCTTTTTGAATAATTAAAAAAAAATTAATATGAAATAAATGAAGGTGATCCTATTATATCAAATCAAAATTCATCAATTACATGCTAAAATAATACATAATTTCTGACATTTTGAACTGAAAGCTAAGTTTGATTACAAGATGAAATCATTGTGGTACAATACATTGTGATTGTTTCGAACACTATAATGAATGTGTGAAAACAATGATTTAGGGGTTGTACTATGTACATCAAACACAAAAACATGGAATATTGATTTATCAAACATAATGTATTTATTGCTATTTGTAATATTCGTTTGTACAGAATACTATACCTATCCCACTGACATTCCCATCCAGGAGGCGCTGCTGTCTGTTCGAGACGACTAAGTTCGCGACTAGTTTCCGTCAGCCAATCGTTCAGGTACTTCTCGTTCAAGTTTTTCGATTCCCATGCACTCAGAAGTGTCTGAAATGAAATTATACCTTATTGAACTACAATAAATGATCAATAAATAATAAACTATCATATTATATTTTGTTATACAAATCTCTTATGGGCAATTTTCAAGAGACACGGTAGTGTCTCATGCCAAGTACCAAGCGAGACACTACCTATATTCTGCTAAGCGGATTTAGGGTTTTTTTATCCCTGCTGGTGATAAGAGTAGTGATACTATCACTTTTGTTGTATACATTCCTGAAAGTAGATGGCAAGAACAGTTGATAGCAATTTGAATTATAAAAATCGGATCATTATTGACCGAGATATCGTCTCATCAAAATAGTGATTTTTTCGGTGTGATTAAGACTTTTCAGCAGCGGCCGTTGGATTTTATATTCAATCAAGGACCTATAATTCCGCAGCGGGCGTTGCCATTTTATTATATCAATCAAAGACCTATAAGTATAATCAAGGCCCTAAAGTAAATGTCGGAGGCAGTGTTAGAGGCGGCGGCAGCGGCAGCGGCGGTAGTGATACAAGAAGATATGACCCAAAAATGTGACCCAAGATGTTTAAAATTTTTTTTAAGGATATCAATTCTGGCAAATTTGGATGAATTTGGAACAAAGATTTGAGGGTGAATTAAGAGATTCAGAAGAGACTGGCGTGGTCAGTAAATGGATTCTTGTTCCACATATGTTAAAGCATGCGACCGAATTTCAACGATTACGTTTTTCTACTTTTAAAAGATATTATATATATGCAGAGCCAGAAGATGTTTGATCCATTTACTTTTTATATAATTTACTTTGTATTTATGTAACTTTTTATGTATAACAATAAATTCATTTTATATATTTTTTTTTACTTAAAAAGTTCTTTAGAATGTCTACATTCATATAAATATCGTTCTAAGATTTACAAGAACTTCTTTTCCGGTCAATCGAGTTATTGAACGATCACGCTCAGAAAGCACACTTAAAACGTCTAAACACACTTAAAGTACACTCGAAGGTAAAGGTGTATAATACCATTTTTTGTGGCTCTATCAGTCCCAAATAATATGAAACCATATACTAAATGGCTCTAGAATCGTTAAAGGCTCACGTTGTACGGCGTGGGCGTTGCTGATTAAAAATATGGTGAATTTAATTGCAAGAAATATATACCGAAAATCTTAAACGCGTTTTTCTCGAAGTGACATTTTCAAGATTGGCGTGACAAATTTCTGTAACGTGTGACCTCTTATTTTGGTGCAAATTTTTCATACATGTTTCCAAATAAATTCCGCATAAAAATATGTATAGTTTTTGAAATTTTTTGAATATTTGATTTTTGATGCACAATATTATGCTGATTTTTTTGTAAAAAAAACAAAAACAAATTTCGAACGACTACCATTTCCTAAATAATCCTTATTTTTCGAAACACCTACGTATTTACTAGCAGAACTCTCTTAACAATAAGCCCCTTAAAGATTTTTTGTTCTACGTAGTTTCAGATGAAAGCAATTAAAAATACATCATTGAATTTTCCGGAAATTATTAATTCGTTATCTTTACAACCACAAATTTGAAAAATGTGTGGTCCTCAAATTAAAAAAATACATAGATTATAATTATAAAACATTCCTTGAAAAGGATAAAAGCGCCAAGTACCAAGATTGCACCTCATAGAAAAAAATGAAATGAAAAAATGCCAAGTAAAAATAACAAAAAATAAATTTTCTCGAATTGTAACTCACAGAAAATAATGAAATGAAAAACTACCAAGTACAAAATATTAAACATCAAACATAT